>JAGIQG010000363.1:0-2500 GCA_024679065.1 Sphyrna mokarran
TTGGAGGGGCATTGCTTTTTATATTGGTCGGCGCAACATCGAAGGCCGAAGGGCCTGTTCTGTGCTGTAATGTTCTATGTTCTATGATCACATTTACCAATCCACAGAACTATCTATAACCTCCTATCCTATTCTTTTCCATATACTCATCCAGAAGTCTCTTAAGAGACCCCAGTGAGTTTGCCTCAACAACCTCTGACGGCAGTCGGTTCCATTCACTCACCACCCTCTGAGTGAAAAACCTACCCCTGACATCTCCTTTGTATTTGCTTCCCTGCACCTTAAATCTGTGTCCTCTCGTAGTGACCATTTCAGCTCGGGGAAATAGTCTCTGAGAGTCCACCCTATCTATTCCTCTCAACATTTTATAAACCTCTATCAGGTCGCCTCTCAACCTTCGTCTCTCCAGTGAGAAGAGTCCCAGCTCCCTCAACCTACCTTCATAAGGCCTGCCTCCCAATCCAGGCAGCATCCTTGTAAATCTCCTCTGAACTCTCTCAATAGCCCCTACATCCTTCCTATAATGAGGCGACCAGAACTGCGCACAATACTCCAACTGGGGTCTGACAAGAGTCTTATAGAGCTGCATCATTACCTCCTGACTCCTAAACTCTATTCCTCGATTAATGAAGGCCAGTACACCGTACGCCTTCTTGACCACTTCCTCCACCTGCGAGGCCGATTTAAGAGTCCTATGGACCCGGACCCCGAGATCCTTCTGCTCTCTTGAATTCTCTCTCTTAAAGTCCTACTCCCTTAAATAACTCCAGGGTACCTGCCTCCACCACTTTACTTGGCAGCGCATTCCATACCCCCACCACCCTCTGTGTGAAAAAACTCCCTCTAGCATCCAAATTATATCTTATCCCCCTAAGGATAAGCCCGTGACCCTTCGTGCTATTCGAGTCCATCCGAGGAAAAAACTTAACCCTGTTTACTCTATCTATACCCCTCATAATCTTGTACACCTCTATCAGATCCCCTCTAAGTCTATGTCTTTCTAAAGGTGCGAGCGAGACATGAGCGGGATTGTCTGGGATGTGAGCGGGATTGTCCGGGATGTGAGTGCAGTGTGTGCGGGATTGTCCAGGATGTGAGCGGGATTGTCCAGGATGTGAGCGGGATTGTCCGGGATGTGAGTGCAGTCTCAGCGGGATTGTCTGGGATGTGAGCGGGATTGTCCGGGATGTGAGTGCAGTGTGAGTGGGATTGTCCGGGATGTGAGTGGGATTGTCCGGAATGTGAATGGGATTGTCCGGGATGTGAGTGGGATGTGAGCGGAATTGTCCGGGATGTGAATGGGATTGTCCAGGATGTGAGCGGGATTGTCCAGGATGTGAATGGAATTCTCCAGGATGTGAGCAGGATTGTCCAGTATGTGAGCGGGATTCTCCAGGATGTGAGCGGGATTGTCCAGGATGGAATGGGATGTCAGGAGTGAGCGGGATTGTCCAGGATGTGAGCGGGATTGTCCAGGATGTGAATGGATTGTCCAGGATGTGAGGGGATTGTCCAGGATGTGAATGGGATTGTCAAGGATGTGAGTGGGATTGTCCAGGATGTGAGTGGGATTGTCCAGGATGTGAATGGGATTGTCCAGGATGTGAGCTGGATTGTCCAGGATGTGAATGGGATTGTCCAGGATGTGTTTGGGATTGTCCAGGATGTGAGTGGGATTGTCCAGGATGTGAATGGGATTGTCCAGGATGTGAGCGGGATTGTCCAGGATGTGAATGGGATTGTCCAGGATGTGAGTGGGATTGTCCAGGATGTGAGTGGGATTGTCCAGGATGTGAGTGGGATTGTCCAGGATGTGAGTGGGATTGTCCAGGATGTGAATGGGATTGTCCAGGATGTGAATGGGATTGTCCAGGATGTGAGTGGGATTGTCCAGGATGTGATGGGATTGTCCAGGATGTGAGTGGGATTGTCCAGGATGTGAGTGGGATTGTCCAGGATGTGAATGGGATTGTCCAGGATGTGAGTGGGATTGTCCAGGATGTGAGTGGGATTGTCCAGGATGTGAATGGGATTGTCCAGGATGTGAGTGGGATTGTCCAGGATGTGAATGGGATTGTCCAGGATGTGAGTGGGATTGTCCAGGATGTGAGTGCGATTGTCCAGGATGTGAATGCTCTGCAGCAGCAGGAGGAGAGGCAGTTTGAGAAAGGCTGTGGTGATGTGAGACTAACATCTTGACAGCAATTGCTGCAATGTTGTCTCTTGCTGTTATTTGTGGTTTTTATGAAAAGCAAACAGGATTTGTAACATCAGCAAGATTTATAGCACACACGCAATTTTCACACGTACACACACACACACACACACATGCACGCACATGCATACACACACACGCAGACACACACATGCACACACACGCGCGCGCGCACACACACACACACATGCGCACACACACGCGCACATACACACACATGCACACACACACTCGCGCACACACACACCCACATGCACACGCACACACACACACCCACATGCACAC
>JAGIQG010000363.1:7500-35278 GCA_024679065.1 Sphyrna mokarran
TGGTAGGGGGATTGAATTTCGGAGCCGCAACGTCATGTTGCAACTGTACAAAACTCTAGTGCGGCCGCACTTGGAGTATTGTGTGCAGTTCTGGTCCCCACATTATAAGAAAGATGTGGAGGCATTGGAGAGGGTACAGAGGAGGTTTACCAGGATGTTGCCTGGTATGGAGGGCAGGTCTTATGAAGAGAGGCTGAGGGATTTGAGGTTGTTTTCGTTAGAAAGGAGGCGGCTAAGAGGGGACCTTATCGAAACATATAAGATGATTAGAGGTTTAGATAGGGTGGACAGTGATAGCCTTTTTCCTAGGATGGAAAAAGCTAGCACGAGGGGACACAGCTTTAAATTAAGGGGTGATAGTTATAGGACGGATATCAGAGGTAGGTTCTTTACCCAAAGGGTGGTTCGGGAGTGGAATGCCCTGCCTGCAGCAGTTGTAGATGCGCCAAGTTTGGTGGCGTTTAAGAGGTTAGTTGATAAGTATATGGAAGAGAAGGGAATGGTTTAGTTTGGAGGGGCATTGCTTTTTATATTGGTCGGCGCAACATCGAAGGCCGAAGGGCCTGTTCTGTGCTGTAATGTTCTATGTTCTATGATCACATTTACCAATCCACAGAACTATCTATAACCTCCTATCCTATTCTTTTCCATATACTCATCCAGAAGTCTCTTAAGAGACCCCAGTGAGTTTGCCTCAACAACCTCTGACAGCAGTCGGTTCCATTCACTCTCCACCCTCTGAGTGAAAAACCTACCCCTGACATCTCCTTTGTATTTGCTTCCCTGCACCTTAAATCTGTGTCCTCTCGTAGTGACCATTTCAGCTCGGGAAATAGTCTCTGAGAGTCCACCCTATCTATTCCTCTCAACATTTTATAAACCTCTATCAGGTCACCTCTCAACCTATGTCTCTCCAGTGAGAAGAGTCCCAGCTCCCTCAACCTATCTTCATAAGGCCTTCCTCCCAATCCAGGCAGCATCCTTGTAAATCTCCTCTGAACCCTCTCAATAGCCCCTACATCCTTCCTATAATGAGGCGACCAGAACTGCGCACAATACTCCAACTGGGGTCTGACAAGAGACTTATAGAGCTGCATCATTACCTCCTGACTCCTAAACTCTATTCCTCGATTAATGAAGGCCAGTACACCGTACGCCTTCTTGACCACTTCCTCCACCTGCGAGGCCGATTTAAGAGTCCTATGGACCCAGACCCCGAGATCCTTCTGCTCTCTTGAATTCTCTCTCTTAAAGTCCTACTCCCTTAAATAACTCCAGAGTACCTGCCTCCACCACTTTACTTGGCAGCGCATTCCATACCCCCACCACCCTCTGTGTGAAAAAACTCCCTCTAACATCCAAATTATATCTTATCCCCCTAAGGATAAGCCCGTGACCCTTCGTGCTGTTCGAGTCCATCCGAGGAAAAAACTTAACCCTGTTTACTCTATCTATACCCCTCATAATCTTGTACACCTCTATCAGATCCCCTCTAAGTCTATGTCTTTCTAAAGGTGTGAGCGAGACATGAGCGGGATTGTCTGGGATGTGAGCGGGATTGTCCGGGATGTGAGTGCAGTGTGTGCAGGATTGTCCAGGATGTGAGCGGGATTGTCCAGGATGTGAGCGGGATTGTCCGGGATGTGAGTGCAGTCTCAGCGGGATTGTCTGGGATGTGAGCGGGATTGTCCGGGATGTGAGTGCAGTGTGAGTGGGATTGTCCGGGATGTGAGTGGGATTGTCCGGAATGTGAATGGGATTGTCCGGGATGTGAGTGGGATGTGAGCGGGATTGTCCGGGATGTGAGTGGGATTGTCCGGGATGTGACTGGGATTGTCTAGGATGTGAGCGGGATTGTCCGGGATGTGAGTGCGATGTGAGCGGGATTGTCCAGGATGTGAGTGGGATTGTCCGGGATGTGAGCGGGATTGTCCGGGATGTGAGTGGGATTGTCTGGGATGTGAATGCGATGTGAGCAGGATTTCTGGGATGCGAGTGGATTGTCCAGGATGTGAGTGGGATTGTCCGGAATGTGAGCGGGATTGTCCGGGATGTGAGTGCGATGTGAGCAGGATTGTCCGGGATGTGAGTGGGATTGTCCAGGATGTGAGCGGGATTGTCCGGGAGTGTGAGTGGGTGTGAGCGGGATTGTCCGGATGTGAGTGAGATTGTCTGGGATGTGAGCGGGATTGTCGGGATGTGAGTGCGATGTGCGCGGGATTGTCCAGGATGTGAGTGGGATTGTCCGGGATGTGAGCGGGATGTTCGGGATGTGAGTGCGATGTGAGCAGGATTGTCCGGGATGTGAGTGGGATTGTCCAGGATGTGAGCGGGATTGTCCGGGATGTGAGTGGGATGTGAGCGGGATTGTCCGGGATGTGAGTGAGATTGTCCTGGATGTGAGTGGGATGTGAGTGGGATTGTCCGGGATGTGAGTGAGATTGTCCGGGATGTGAGTAGGATGTGAGCGGGATTGTCCGGGATGTGAGTGGGATTGTGGAATGTAAAACATAGAACAATACAGCACAAACAGGCCCTTCGGCCCATCAGTTGCGCCAATCACATCTACCAATCCACAGACCTATCTATAACCCCCTATCCTATTCGTTTCCATATACTCATCCAGAAGTCTTTTAAAAGACCCCAGCGAGTTTTCCTCAACAACCTCCGATGGAAGTGTCGGATTGTCCGGGATGTGAGCGGGATTATCCGGGATGTGAGTGGGATTGTCCGTGATGTGAGCGGGATTGTCCGGGATGTGAGTGCGATTGTCCAGGATGTGAGTGGGATTGTCTGGGGTGTGAGCGGGATCGTCCGGGATTTGAGCGGGATTGTCCGGGATGTGAGTGGGATTGTCCGGGATGTGAGCGAGATTGTCCAGGATGTGAGTGCGATGTGAGCAGGATTGTCCAGGATGTGAGTGCGATTGTCCGGGATGTGAGCGGGATTGTCCGGGATGTGAGTGCGATGTGAGCGGGATTGTCCGGGATGTGAGTGAGATTGTCCTGGATGTGAGTGGGATGTGAGTGGGATTGTCCAGGATGTGAGTGCGATTGTCCAGGATGTGAGCGGGATTGTCCGGGATGTGAGTGCGATGTGAGCGGGATTGTCCAGGATGTGAGTGGGATTGTCCGGGATGTGAGCGGGATTGTCCGGGATGTGAGTGGGATTGTCCAGGATGTGAATGGGATTGTCCAGGATGTGAGTGCAATGTGAATGGGATTGTCCAGGATGTGAGTGGGATTGTCCGGGATGTGAGTGGGATTGTCCGGGATGTGAATGGGATTGTCCAGGATGTGACGGGATTGTCCAGGATGTGAATGGGATTGTCCAGGATGTGAGTGCGATGTGAGTGGGATTGTCCAGGATGTGAGTGGGATTGTGCAGGATGTCCGCGGGATTCTCCGGGATGTGACGGGATTGTCCGGGACGTGAGTGGGATTGTCCAGGATGTGAGTGGGATTGTCCAAGATGTGAATGGGATTGTCCAGGATGTGAGTGGAATTGTCCAGGATGTGAATGGGATTGTCCAGGATGTGAGTGGGATTGTCCAGGATGTAAGTGGGATTGTCCAGGATGTGAGTGCGATGTGAATGGGATTGTCCAGGATGTGAGTGGGATTGTCCAGGATGTGAGTGGGATTGTCCAAGATGTGAATGGGATTGTCCAGGATGTGAGTGGGATTGTCCAGGATCTGAGTGCGATGTGAGTGGGATTGTCCAGGATGTGAGTGGGATTGTCCAGGATGTGAATGGGATTGTCCAGGATATGAATGGGATTGTCCAGGATGTGAGTGGGATTGTCCAGGATGTGAATGGGATTGTCCAGGATGTTATAGAACATAGAACATAGAACATTACAGCACAGAACAGGCCCTTCGGCCTTCGATGTTGTGCCGACCAAAATAAAAAGCAATGCCCCTTCAAACTAAACCATTCCCTTCTCTTCCATATACTTATCAATTAACCTCTTAAACGCCACCAAACTTGGCGCATCTACAACAGCTGCAGGCAGGGCATTCCACTCCCTAATCCTCTTTGAGTAAAGAACCTACCTCTGATATCCGTCCTATAACTCATACCCCTTAATTTAAAGCTGTGTCCCCTCGTGCTAGCTTTCTCCATCCTAGGAAAAAGGCTATCACTGTACACCCTATCTAAACCTCTAATCATCTTATATGCTTCAATAAGATCCCCTCTTAGCCGCCTCCTTTCTAACGAAAACAACCTCAAATCCTTCAACCTCTCTTCATAGGACCGGCCCTCCATACCAGGCAACATCCTGGTAAACCTCCTCTGTACCATCTCCAATGCCTCCACATCTTTCTTATAATGTGGGGACCAGAACTGCACACAATACTCCAAGTGCGGCCGCACTAGAGTTTTGTACAGTTGCAACATGATGCTGCGGCTCCTAAATTCAAGCCCCAAATGTCCAGGATGTGAATGGGATTGTCAAGGATGTGAGTGGGATTGTCCAGGATGTGAGTGGGATTGTCCAGGACGTGAATGGGATTGTCCAGGACGTGAGCGGGATTGTCCAGGATGTGAATGGGATTGTCCAGGATGTGAGTGGGATTGTCCAGGATGTGAGTGGGATTGTCCAGGATGTGAATGGGATTGTCCAGGATGTGAGTGGGATTGTCCAGGATGTGAATGGGATTGTCCAGGATGTGAGTGGGATTGTCCAGGATGTGAATGGGATTGTCCAGGATGTGAATGGGATTGCCGGTGTGATGGGATGGGTGGGGGATTGTCCAGGATGTGAGCGGGATTGTCCAGGATGTGAATGGGATTGTCCAGGATGTGAATGGGATTGTCCAGGATGTGAGTGGGATTGTCCAGGATGGGAGTGGGATTGTCCAGGATGTGAGCGGGATTGTCCAGGATGTGAGTGCGATTGTCAAGGATGTGAGTGGGATTGTCCAGGATGTGAATGGGATTGTCCGGGATGTGATTGGGATTGTCCAGGATGTGAGTGGGATTGTCCAGGATGTGAATGGGATTGTCCAGGATGTGAGTGGGATTGTCCAGGATGTGAGTGCGATTGTCCAGGATGTGAGTGCGATTGTCCAGGATGTGAGTGCGATGTGAATGGGATTGTCCAGTACGTGAGTGGGATTGTCCAGGATGTGAATGGGATTGTCCGGGATGTGAATGGGATTGTCCGGATGTGATGGGATTGTCCAGGATGTGAGTGGGATTGTCCAGGATGTGAGTGGGATTGTCCAGGATGTGAATGGGATTGTCCAGGATGTGAGCGGGATTGTCCAGGATGTGAATGGGATTGTCCAGGATGTGAGTGGATTGTCCAGGATGTGAGTGGATTGTCCAGGAGTGAATGGGAGTCCGGATGTGAGTGGGATTGTCCAGGATGTGAAGGATTGTCCAGGATGTGAATGGGATTGTCCAGGATGTGAGTGGGATTGTCCAGGATGTGAATGGGATTGTCCAGGATGTGAGTGGGATTGTCCAGGATGTGAGTGGGATTGTCCAGGATGTGAATGGGATTGTCCAGGATGTGAATGGGATTGTCCAGGATGTGAGTGGGATTGTCCAGGATGTGAATGCTCTGCAGCAGCAGGAGGAGAGGCAGTTTGAGAAAGGCTGTGGTGATGTGAGACTAACATCTTGACAGCAATTGCTGCAATGTTGTCTCTTGCTGTTATTTGTGGTTTTTATGAAAAGCAAACAGGATTTGTAACATCAGCAAGATTTATAGCACACACGCAATTTCCACACGTACACACACACACACACACACATGCACGCACAGGCATACACACACACACGCACACACACACATGCACACACACACGCACACACAGCCACACACACACGCCACACACAACAAGCACACACACACGCGCGCACACATGCACACACACACATGCACACACACACACGCGCACACACACACGCACACACACATGCACACGCGCGCACACACACACCCACATGCACACGCACACGCACACACGCACGCACACACACACACATGCACACACACACATACGTGCACACACACATGCGCGCACACACATACCATCGAACCATGGAACATTACAGCTCAGAAACAGGCCTTTTCGCCCTTCTTGTCTGGGCCAAACCATTTTTCTGCCCAGTCCCACTGATCTGCACCTGGACCATATCCCTCCACAGCCCTCTCATCCATGAACCCATCCAAGCCTTTCTTAAATGTTAAAAGTGGTTTACCACTTTATCCGGCAGCTCATTCCACACTCCCACCACTCTCTGTGTGAAGAATCCCCCCCCCAATATTCTCTTTAAACTTTTCTCCTTTCCCCCTTAACCCATGCCCTCTGGTTTTTTCTCCTCTGGCCTCAGTGGAAAAAGCCTGCTTGCATTCACTCTATCTATACCCATCAAAATCTTATACATCTCTATCAAATCTCCCCTCATTCTTCTACACTCCAGGGAATGAAGTTCTAACCTATTCAATCTCTCTCTGTAACTCAGCTCCTCAAGTCCAAGCAACATCCTTGTGAACCTTCTCTGCATTCTTTCAACCTTATTTACATCCTTCCTGTAACTAGGTGACCAAAACTGTACACAATACTCTAAATTCGGCCTCACCAATGTCTTATACAACCTTACCATAACACTCCAACTTTTATACTCGATATTCCGATTTATAAAGGCCAATGTTCCAAAAACACTCTTTGCGACCTTACCTACCTGTGACGTCACTTTTAGGGAATTCTGTACCTATATTCCCAGATCCCTCTGTTCAACTGCACTCTTCAAAGTCCTACCGTTTACCCTGTACGTTTTACTTTGGTTTATCCTTCCAAAGTGCAATATCTCACACTTGTCTGTGTTAACTTCCATCTGCCATTTTTCAACCCATTTTTCTAGTTGGTCCAAATCCCTCTGCAAGCTTTGAAAACCTTCCTCACTGTCCATTACACCTCCAATCTTTGTATCATAAGCAAATTTGCTGATCCAATTTACCACATTATCATCCAAATCATTGATATAGATGACAAACAACAATGAACCCATCACCGATCCCTGTGGCACTCCACTAATCACAGGCCTCCACTCAGAGAAGCAATCCTCCACAACTACTCCCTGGCTTCTTCCACAGATCTAGTGTCTAATCCAATTTACTACCTCCCCATGTATACCTAGCGACTAAACCTTCCTAACTAATCTCTCATGAGGGACCTCGTCAAAGACCTTGCTGAAATCCAGGTAGACAACATCCACTGCCTTCCCTTCATCAACTTTCTTGGTAACCCCCTCAAAAAACTCTAATAGATTGGTCAAACATGACCTACCACACACAAAGCCATGTTGACTCTCCCAAATAAGTCCGTGTCTATCCAAATATTTGTAGATTCTATCCCTTATGACACCTTCTAGTAACTTGCCCACCACCGACGTCAAATAAGATTGAAAGGGTGCAGAGAAGGTTCACGAGGATGTTGCCGGGCCTGTAATTTCCTGGATTTCTTTTGGAACCGTTTTTTTTAAACAACAGAACTACATGAGCCACCCTTCAATCATCCGGCACCTCCCTTGTGAATATTGACATTTTAAATATGTCTGCCAGGGCCTCTGCAAGTTCAACACTAGCCTCCCTGTGGGAATACCCTGTCCAGTCCTGGGGATTTACCCACTCTGATTTGCCTCAAGACAGCCAGCACTTCCTCCTCTTTAATCTGTAAAGGTTCCATGACCTCCCTACCTGTTTGCCCTATTTCCATAGACTCCATGGCCGTTTTCTCAGTAAATATGGATGCAAAAAATCCGTTTCGTATCTCCCCTATCTCTTTGGTTCCATTCACAGTCGACCACTCTGGTCTTCAAGAGGACCAGTTTTATCCCTCACTATCCTTTTGCTCCTAACATACCTATAGAAGCTCTTTGGATTTTCCTTTACTCTGTCTGCCAAAGCAACCTCATAGCTTCTTTTAGCCGTCCTGATTTCCCTCTTAAATAGCTTCTTGCACTTTTTACATTCCTCGAGCATCTGATCTGTTCCTTGCTGCCTATATTCATTGTTCCCTTGGAGCAGCACAGAGAGGCAGCGATTTGGGAGAGCGTAAAGTTCGAGTGTTAAGTAGTTTTTAACTTTTCTCTTTGGTTAAAAAAGCGAGCGGGGGTAGTTTTTTTGCCGTTTTTATTCAAACTAACTGGAAACCGGAAGTCGTCTTTAGGAGGCTGCCGGTAGTTGTTTTTCTCTCTAACTCTATAAATTGGTCCAGACAAGTTGCAGAGCTGGGCCGAGAGGTGGCAAATGGAGTTTAATGTGGAAAAGTGTGAGGTAATGCACTTTGGCAGGAATAATAAATGTGTAGAGTATAGGGCTAATGGTAGGGTTCTTAATAGTGTTGAGGAACAGAGGGATCTTGGTGTATTTGTGAATAGATCCCTGAAAGTAGGCAGTCAAGTCGATAAAGTTGTTAAGAAGGCATATGGAGTCTTAGCTTTTATTGGTAGGGGGATTGAATTTAGGAGCCGCAGCATCATGGTGCAACTGTACAAAACTCTAGTGCGGCCGCACTTGGAGGATTGTGTGCAGTTCTGGTCCCCACATTATAAGAAAGATGTGGAGGCATTGGAGAGGGTACAGAGGAGGTTTATCAGGATGTTGCCTGGTATGGAGGGCAGGTCTTATGAGGAGAGGCTGAGGGGTTTGAGGTTGTTTTCGTTAGAAAGGAGGAGGCTTAAGAGGGGACCTGATCGAAACATATAAGATGATTAGAGGTTTAGATAGGGTGGACAGTGATAGCCTTTTTCCTAGGATGGAAAAAGCTAGCACGAGGGGACACAGCTTAAAATTAAGGGGTGATAGTTATAGGATGGATATCAGAGGTAGGTTCTTTACCCAAAGGGTGGTTCGGGAGTGGAATGCCCTGCCTGCAGCAGTTGTAGATGCGCAAAGTTTGGTGGTGTTTAAGAGGTTAGTTGATAAGTATATGGAAGAGAAGGGAATGGTTTAGTTTGGAGGGTCATTGCTTTTTATATTGGTCGGCGCAACATCGAAGGCCGAAGGGCCTGTTCTGTGCTGTAATGTTC
The DNA here is from genome assembly GCA_024679065.1 of Sphyrna mokarran. Classification (NCBI taxonomy): domain Eukaryota; kingdom Metazoa; phylum Chordata; class Chondrichthyes; order Carcharhiniformes; family Carcharhinidae; genus Sphyrna; species Sphyrna mokarran. The sequence goes on from JAGIQG010000363.1 coordinate 16,548, forward strand.
TATGTTCTATGATCACATTTACCAATCCACAGAACTATCTATAACCTCCTATCCTATTCTTTTCCATATACTCATCCAGAAGTCTCTTAAGAGACCCCAGTGAGTTTGCCTCAACAACCTCTGACAGCAGTCGGTTCCATTCACTCTCCACCCTCTGAGTGAAAAACCTACCCCTGACATCTCCTTTGTATTTGCTTCCCTGCACCTTAAATCTGTGTCCTCTCGTAGTGACCATTTCAGCTCGGGAAATAGTCTCTGAGAGTCCACCCTATCTATTCCTCTCAACATTTTATAAACCTCTATCAGGTCACCTCTCAACCTATGTCTCTCCAGTGAGAAGAGTCCCAGCTCCCTCAACCTATCTTCATAAGGCCTTCCTCCCAATCCAGGCAGCATCCTTGTAAATCTCCTCTGAACCCTCTCAATAGCCCCTACATCCTTCCTATAATGAGGCGACCAGAACTGCGCACAATACTCCAACTGGGGTCTGACAAGAGACTTATAGAGCTGCATCATTACCTCCTGACTCCTAAACTCAATTCCTCGATTAATGAAGGCCAGTACACCGTACGCCTTCTTGACCACTTCCTCCACCTGCGAGGCCGATTTAAGAGTCCTATGGACCCAGACCCCGAGATCCTTCTGCTCTCTTGAATTCTCTCTCTTAAAGTCCTACTCCCTTAAATAACTCCAGAGTACCTGCCTCCACCACTTTACTTGGCAGCGCATTCCATACCCCCACCACCCTCTGTGTGAAAAAACTCCCTCTAACATCCAAATTATATCTTATCCCCCTAAGGATAAGCCCGTGACCCTTCGTGCTGTTCGAGTCCATCCGAGGAAAAAACTTAACCCTGTTTACTCTATCTATACCCCTCATAATCTTGTACACCTCTATCAGATCCCCTCTAAGTCTATGTCTTTCTAAAGGTGTGAGCGAGACATGAGCGGGATTGTCTGGGATGTGAGCGGGATTGTCCGGGACGTGAGTGCAGTGTGTGCGGGATTGTCCAGGATGTGCGCGGGATTGTCCAGGATGTGAGCGGGAGTGTCCGGGATGTGAGTCAGTTCAGCGAGATTGTCTGGGTGTGAGCGGGATTGTCCGGGATGTGAGGCCAGGGGTGAGTGGGATTGTCCGGATGTGAGTGGGATTGCCAGGATGTTGAATGGATTGTTACGGATGTGTGAGGGGGATGTGAGCGGGAGGTCCGGGATGTGAGTGGATTGTCCGGGATGTGACTGGGATGTCTAGGATGTGAGCGGGATTGTCCGGGATGTGAGTGCGATGTGATCGGGATAACCGTCCCAGGATGTGAGTGGGATTGTCCGGGATGTGAGCGGGATTGTCCGGGATGTGAGTGGGATTGTCTGGGATGTGAATGCGATGTGAGCAGGATTGTCTGGGATGCGAGTGGGATTGTCCAGGATGTGAGTGGGATTGTCCGGAATGTGAGCGGGATTGTCCGGGATGTGAGTGCGATGTGTAGCAGGATTGTCCGGGATGTGAGTGGATTGTCCAGGATGTGAGCGGGATTGTCCGGGAGGATGATGTGAGTGGATGGAGCGGGATTGTCCGGGATGTGAGTGAGTTGTCGGATGTGAGCGGATTGTCGGGATGTGAGTCGTGTGCGCGGGATTGTCCAGGATGTGAGTGGGATTTGTCAGCGGATGTGAGCGGATTGTCCCGGGATGTGAGTGCATGTGAGCAGGAATTGTCTGGGATGTGAGTGGGAGTCCAGGATGTGAGCGGATTGCCGGCGATGTGAGTGGGATGTGAGCGGATTGTCCGGATGGTGAGTGAGATTGTCTGGATTGTGAGTGGGATGTGTAGAGTGGGATGTCCGGGATGTGAGTGATGTCCGGTGATGTGAGGTAGATGTGAGCGGGGATTGTCCGGGATGTGAAGTGGGATGGTGGAAGTAAACATAGAACAAGTACGCCCAAAAACAGGCCCTTCGGCCCCTCAGTTGCGCCAAATCAATCTAACAATCCACAGACCGTCTATAACCCCCTATCCATTCGTTTCCATATAATCATCCAGAAGTCTTTTAAAGACACCCAGGGGTGGGCGAGTTTCATCAACAACCTCGATGGAAGTGCGGATTGTCCGGGCTGTGAGGGGATTATCATTCACGGGATTTGAGTGGGATTGTCCGTGATGTGAGTGGGATGTGTCCGGATGTGAGCGAGATTGTCCAGGATGTGAGTGGGATTGTTCTGGGTTTGAGTGAGTGGGATTGTCAGGATTTGAGCGGGATTGTCCGGGATGTGAGTGGGATTGTCCGGGAGTGAGTGAGATTGTCCTGGATGTGAGTGGGATGTGAGTGGGATTGTACAGGGTGTATGTGATGCGATTGTCCGGGATGTGAGCGGGATTGCGGGGAGGTGTGAGTGCGAGTGAGCGGATTGTAGGGGATTTTGTGGAGTGAGATGTCCTGGATGTGAGTGGGATGTGAGTGGGATTGTCCGGGATGTGACTGGGATTGTCTAGGATGTGAGCGGGATTGTCCGGGATGTGAGTGCGATGTGAGCGGGATTGTCCAGGATGTGAGTGGGATTGTCCGGGATGTGAGCGGGATTGTCCGGGATGTGAGTGGGATTGTCCAGGATGTGAATGGGATTGTCCAGGATGTGAGTGCAATGTGAATGGGATTGTCCAGGATGTGAGTGGGATTGTCCGGGATGTGAGTGGGATTGTCCGGGATGTGAATGGGATTGTCCAGGATGTGACGGGATTGTCCAGGATGTGAATGGGATTGTCCAGGATGTGAGTGCGATGTGAGTGGGATTGTCCAGGATGTGAGTGGGATTGTGCAGGATGTCCGCGGGATTCTCCGGGATGTGACGGGATTGTCCGGGACGTGAGTGGGATTGTCCAGGATGTGAGTGGGATTGTCCAAGATGTGAATGGGATTGTCCAGGATGTGAGTGGAATTGTCCAGGATGTGAATGGGATTGTCCAGGATGTGAGTGGGATTGTCCAGGATGTAAGTGGGATTGTCCAGGATGTGAGTGCGATGTGAATGGGATTGTCCAGGATGTGAGTGGGATTGTCCAGGATGTGAGTGGGATTGTCCAAGATGTGAATGGGATTGTCCAGGATGTGAGTGGGATTGTCCAGGATCTGAGTGCGATGTGAGTGGGATTGTCCAGGATGTGAGTGGGATTGTCCAGGATGTGAATGGGATTGTCCAGGATATGAATGGGATTGTCCAGGATGTGAGTGGGATTGTCCAGGATGTGAATGGGATTGTCCAGGATGTTATAGAACATAGAACATAGAACATTACAGCACAGAACAGGCCCTTCGGCCTTCGATGTTGTGCCGACCAAAATAAAAAGCAATGCCCCTTCAAACTAAACCATTCCCTTCTCTTCCATATACTTATCAATTAACCTCTTAAACGCCACCAAACTTGGCGCATCTACAACAGCTGCAGGCAGGGCATTCCACTCCCTAATCACTCTTTGAGTAAAGAACCTACCTCTGATATCCGTCCTATAACTCATACCCCTTAATTTAAAGCTGTGTCCCCTCGTGCTAGCTTTCTCCATCCTAGGAAAAAGGCTATCACTGTCCACCCTATCTAAACCTCTAATCATCTTATATGCTTCAATAAGATCCCCTCTTAGCCGCCTCCTTTCTAACGAAAACAACCTCAAATCCTTCAACCTCTCTTCATAGGACCTGCCCTCCATACCAGGCAACATCCTGGTAAACCTCCTCTGTACCCTCTCCAATGCCTCCACATCTTTCTTATAATGTGGGGACCAGAACTGCACACAATACTCCAAGTGCGGCCGCACTAGAGTTTTGTACAGTTGCAACATGATGCTGCGGCTCCTAAATTCAAGCCCCAAATGTCCAGGATGTGAATGGGATTGTCAAGGATGTGAGTGGGATTGTCCAGGATGTGAGTGGGATTGTCCAGGACGTGAATGGGATTGTCCAGGATGTGAGCGGGATTGTCCAGGATGTGAATGGGATTGTCCAGGATGTGAGTGGGATTGTCCAGGATGTGAGTGGGATTGTCCAGGATGTGAATGGGATTGTCCAGGATGTGAGTGGGATTGTCCAGGATGTGAGTGGGATTGTCCAGGATGTGGGTTGTGGTGTGTGGTTGTCAGATGTGAGGGGATTGTCCAGGATGTGAGTGATTGTCCAGGATGTGAATGGGATTGTCCGGGATGTGAGTGGGATTGTCCAGGATGTGAATGGGATTGTCCAGGATGTGAGTGGATTGTCCGGATGTGAATGGGATTGTTCAGGATGTGAGTGGGATTGTCCAGGATGTGAGTGGGATTGTCCAGGATGTGAATGGGATTGTCCAGGATGTGAATGGGATTGTCCAGGATGTGAGTGGGATTGTCCAGGATGTGAATGGGATTGCCAGGATGTGAGTGGGATGTCCAGGATGTGAGTGGGATTGTCCAGGATGTGAATGGGATTGTCCAGGATGTGAGGGTTGTGGTGTGTGTTGTGGTGTGTGGTTGGGTGTGTGGGATGTCCAGGATGTGAGTGGGATTGTCCAGGATGTGAATGCTCTGCAGCAGCAGGAGGAGAGGCAGTTTGAGAAAGGCTGTGGTGATTGTGAGACTAACATCTTGACAGCAATTGCTGCAATGTTGTCTCTTGCTGTTATTTGTGGTTTTTATGAAAAGCAAACAGGATTTGTAACATCAGCAAGATTTATAGCACACACGCAATTTCCACACGTACACACACACACACACGCACAGCAGCACAGGCATACACACACACACGCAACACACACATGCACACACACACGCGCGCGCCACACACACACACCATCGCACACACACACGCGCGCACAAAACGCACAACACATTCACACGCACCGCAACACACGCGCACACACCGCCACAACATGCACACACACACACGCGCACACACACACGCACACAATGCACACACACACGCTGCGCGCGCACACACACACACACGACACACACACACAGCTGCGCGCACACACACACATGCGCACACACACACGCACACACACATTGCACACGCGCGCACACACACACCCACATGCACACGCACACGCACACACGCACGCACACACACACACATGCACACACACACATACGTGCACACACACATGCGCGCACACACATACCATCGAACCATGGAACATTACAGCTCAGAAACAGGCCTTTTCGCCCTTCTTGTCTGGGCCAAACCATTTTTCTGCCCAGTCCCACTGATCTGCACCTGGACCATATCCCTCCACAGCCCTCTCATCCATGAACCCATCCAAGCCTTTCTTAAATGTTAAAAGTGGTTTACCACTTTATCCGGCAGCTCATTCCACACTCCCACCACTCTCTGTGTGAAGAATCCCCCCCCCAATATTCTCTTTAAACTTTTCTCCTTTCCCCCTTAACCCATGCCCTCTGGTTTTTTCTCCTCTGGCCTCAGTGGAAAAAGCCTGCTTGCATTCACTCTATCTATACCCATCAAAATCTTATACATCTCTATCAAATCTCCCCTCATTCTTCTACACTCCAGGGAATGAAGTTCTAACCTATTCAATCTCTCTCTGTAACTCAGCTCCTCAAGTCCAAGCAACATCCTTGTGAATCTTCTCTGCATTCTTTCAACCTTATTTACATCCTTCCTGTAACTAGGTGACCAAAACTGTACACAATACTCTAAATTCGGCCTCACCAATGTCTTATACAACCTTACCATAACACTCCAACTTTTATACTCGATATTCCGATTTATAAAGGCCAATGTTCCAAAAACACTCTTTGCGACCTTACCTACCTGTGACGTCACTTTTAGGGAATTCTGTACCTATATTCCCAGATCCCTCTGTTCAACTGCACTCTTCAAAGTCCTACCGTTTACCCTGTACGTTTTACTTTGGTTTATCCTTCCAAAGTGCAATATCTCACACTTGTCTGTGTTAACTTCCATCTGCCATTTTTCAACCCATTTTTCTAGTTGGTCCAAATCCCTCTGCAAGCTTTGAAAACCTTCCTCACTGTCCATTACACCTCCAATCTTTGTATCATAAGCAAATTTGCTGATCCAATTTACCACATTATCATCCAAATCATTGATATAGATGACAAACAACAATGAACCCATCACCGATCCCTGTGGCACTCCACTAATCACAGGCCTCCACTCAGAGAAGCAATCCTCCACAACTACTCCCTGGCTTCTTCCACAGATCTAGTGTCTAATCCAATTTACTACCTCCCCATGTATACCTAGCGACTAAACCTTCCTAACTAATCTCTCATGAGGGACCTCGTCAAAGACCTTGCTGAAATCCAGGTAGACAACATCCACTGCCTTCCCTTCATCAACTTTCTTGGTAACCCCCTCAAAAAACTCTAATAGATTGGTCAAACATGACCTACCACACACAAAGCCATGTTGACTCTCCCAAATAAGTCCGTGTCTATCCAAATATTTGTAGATTCTATCCCTTATGACACCTTCTAGTAACTTGCCCACCACCGACGTCAAATAAGATTGAAAGGGTGCAGAGAAGGTTCACGAGGATGTTGCCGGGCCTGTAATTTCCTGGATTTCTTTTGGAACCGTTTTTTTTAAACAACAGAACTACATGAGCCACCCTTCAATCATCCGGCACCTCCCTTGTGAATATTGACATTTTAAATATGTCTGCCAGGGCCTCTGCAAGTTCAACACTAGCCTCCCTGTGGGAATACCCTGTCCAGTCCTGGGGATTTACCCACTCTGATTTGCCTCAAGACAGCCAGCACTTCCTCCTCTTTAATCTGTAAAGGTTCCATGACCTCCCTACCTGTTTGCCCTATTTCCATAGACTCCATGGCCGTTTTCTCAGTAAATATGGATGCAAAAAATCCGTTTCGTATCTCCCCTATCTCTTTGGTTCCATTCACAGTCGACCACTCTGGTCTTCAAGAGGACCAGTTTTATCCCTCACTATCCTTTTGCTCCTAACATACCTATAGAAGCTCTTTGGATTTTCCTTTACTCTGTCTGCCAAAGCAACCTCATAGCTTCTTTTAGCCGTCCTGATTTCCCTCTTAAATAGCTTCTTGCACTTTTTACATTCCTCGAGCATCTGATCTGTTCCTTGCTGCCTATATTCATTGTTCCCTTGGAGCAGCACAGAGAGGCAGCGATTTGGGAGAGCGTAAAGTTCGAGTGTTAAGTAGTTTTTAACTTTTCTCTTTGGTTAAAAAAGCGAGCGGGGGTAGTTTTTTTGCCGTTTTTATTCAAACTAACTGGAAACCGGAAGTCGTCTTTAGGAGGCTGCCGGTAGTTGTTTTTCTCTCTAACTCTATAAATTGGTCCAGACAAGTTGCAGAGCTGGGCCGAGAGGTGGCAAATGGAGTTTAATGTGGAAAAGTGTGAGGTAATGCACTTTGGCAGGAATAATAAATGTGTAGAGTATAGGGCTAATGGTAGGGTTCTTAATAGTGTTGATGAACAGAGGGATCTTGGTGTATATGTGCATAGATCCCTGAAAGTAGGCAGTCAAGTCGATAAGGTTGTTAAGAAGGCATATGGAGTCTTAGCTTTTATTGGTAGGGGGATTGAATTTAGGAGCCGCAACATCATGTTGCAACTGTACAAAACTCTAGTGCGGCCGCACTTGGAGTATTGTGTGCAGTTCTGGTCCCCACATTATAAGAAAGATGTGGAGGCATTGGAGAGGGTACAGAGGAGGTTTACCAGGATGTTGCCTGGTATGGAGGGCAGGTCTTATGAGGAGAGGCTGAGGGATTTGAGGTTGTTTTCGTTAGAAAGGAGGAGGCTAAGAGGGGACCTGATCGAAACATATAAGATGATTAGAGGTTTAGATAGGGTGGACAGTGATAGCCTTTTTCCTAGGATGGAAAAAGCTAGCACGAGGGGACACAGCTTAAAATTAAGGGGTGATAGTTATAGGACGGATATCAGAGGTAGGTTCTTTACCCAAAGGGTGGTTCGGGAGTGGAATGCCCTGCCTGCAGCTGTTGTAGATGCGCAAAGTTTGGTGGTGTTTAAGAGGTTAGTTGATAAGTATATGGAAGAGAAGGGAATGGTTTAGTTTGGAGGGGCATTGCTTTTTATATTGGTCGGCGCAACATCGAAGGCCGAAGGGCCTGTTCTGTGCTGTAATGTTCTATGTTCTATGATCACATTTACCAATCCACAGACCTATCTATAACCCCCTATCCTATTCTTTTCCATATACTCATCCAGAAGTCTCTTAAGAGACCCCAGTGAGTTTGCCTCAACAACCTCCGACGGCAGTCGGTTCCATTCACTCTCCACCCTCTGAGTGAAAAACCTACCCCTGACATCTCCTTTGTATTTGCTTCCCTGCACCTTAAATCTGTGTCCTCTCGTAGTGACCATTTCAGCTCGGGGAAATAGTCTCTGAGAGTCCACCCTATCTATTCCTCTCAACATTTTATAAACCTCTATCAGGTCGCCTCTCAACCTACGTCTCTCCAGTGAGAAGAGTCCCAGCTCCCTCAACCTATCTTCATAAGGCCTTCCTCCCAATCCAGGCAGCATCCTTGTAAATCTCCTCTGAACCCTCTCAATAGCCCCTACATCCTTCCTATAATGAGGCGACCAGAACTGCGCACAATACTCCAACTGGGGTCTGACAAGAGACTTATAGAGCTGCATCATTACCTCCTGACTCCTGAACTCTATTCCTCGATTAATGAAGGCCAGTACACCGTATGCCTTCTTGACCACTTCCTCCACCTGCGAGGCCGATTTAAGAGTCCTATGGACCCAGACCCCGAGATCCTTCTGCTCTCTTGAATTCTCTCTCTTAAAGTCCTACTCCCTTAAATAACTCCAGAGTACCTGCCTCCACCACTTTACTTGGCAGCGCATTCCATACCCCCACCACCCTCTGTGTGAAAAAACTCCCTCTAGCATCCAAATTATATCTTATCCCCCTAAGGATAAGCCCGTGACCCTTCGTGCTATTCGAGTCCATCCGAGGAAAAAACTTAACCCTGTTTACTCTATCTATACCCCTCATAATCTTGTACACCTCTATCAGATCCCCTCTAAGTCTATGTCTTTCTAAAGGTGTGAGCGAGACATGAGCGGGATTGTCTGGGATGTGAGCGGGATTGTCCGGGATGTGAGTGCAGTGTGTGCAGGATTGTCCAGGATGTGAGCGGGATTGTCCAGGATGTGAGCGGGATTGTCCGGGATGTGAGTGCAGTCTCAGCGGGATTGTCTGGGATGTGAGCGGGATTGTCCGGGATGTGAGTGCAGTGTGAGTGGGATTGTCCGGGATGTGAGTGGGATTGTCCGGAATGTGAATGGGATTGTCCGGGATGTGAGTGGGATGTGAGCGGGATTGTCCGGGATGTGAGTGGGATTGTCCGGGATGTGACTGGGATTGTCTAGGATGTGAGCGGGATTGTCCGGGATGTGAGTGCGATGTGAGCGGGATTGTCCAGGATGTGAGTGGGATTGTCCGGGATGTGAGCGGGATTGTCCGGGATGTGAGTGGGATTGTCCAGGATGTGAGCGGGATTGTCCAGGATGTGAATGGGATGTGATGGTGGGATTGTCCAGGATGTGATGGATTGTCCAGGATGTGAGTGGGATGGTCCAGGATGTGAGTGGGATTGTCCGGATGTGAATGGGATTGTCCAGGATGTGAGCTGATGTCAGTGTGAATGGGATTGTCCAGGATGTGAGTGGGATTGTCCAGGATGTGAGTGGGATTGTCCAGGATGTGAATGGGATTGTCCAGGATGTGAGTGGGATTGTCCAGGATGTGAGTGGGATTGTCCAGGATGTGAGCGGGATTGTCCAGGATGTGAGTGGGATTGTCCAGGATGTGAGTGGGATTGTCCAGGATGTGAATGGGATTGTCCGGGATGTGATTGGGATTGTCCAGGATGTGAGTGGGATTGTCCAGGATGTGAATGGGATTGTCCAGGATGTGAGTGGGATTGTCCAGGATGTGAGTGGGATTGTCCAGGATGTGAATGGGATTGTCCAGGATGTGAGCGGGATTGTCCAGGATGTGAATGGGATTGTCCAGGATGTGAGTGGGATTGTCCAGGATGTGAATGGGATTGTCCAGGATGTGAGTGGGATTGTCCAGGATGTGAATGGGATTGTCCAGGATGTGAGTGGGATTGTCCAGGATGTGAATGGGATTGTCCAGGATGTGAGTGGGATTGTCCAGGATGTGAATGGGATTGTCCAGGATGTGAGTGGGATTGTCCAGGATGTGAGTGGGATTGTCCAGGATGTGAATGGGATTGTCCAGGATGTGAATGGGATTGTCCAGGATGTGAGTGGGATTGTCCAGGATGTGAATGCTCTGCAGCAGCAGGAGGAGAGGCAGTTTGAGAAAGGCTGTGGTGATGTGAGACTAACATCTTGACAGCAATTGCTGCAATGTTGTCTCTTGCTGTTATTTGTGGTTTTTATGAAAAGCAAACAGGATTTGTAACATCAGCAAGATTTATAGCACACACGCAATTTCCACACGTACACACACACACATGCACGCACATGCACGCACAGGCATACACACACACACGCACACACACACATGCACACACACACGCGCGCGCGCACACACACACACACATGGCGCACAACACACGCGCACATACACACACATGCACACCCACCTCGCGCACAAACACACCCACATGCACACGCACACACACACACCCACATGCACACGCACCACACACACGCGCACATACACACACATGCACACACACACTCGCGCACACACCCACACCATGCACACGCACACAACCACAAAAACGGCACACACACACACACACTCGCAGCACACACATGGCACACCACACACACACGCGCACAGCACCACACACACTCCGCGCACAACACATGAACACGCACACACACACATATGCACACACACACACTCGCCACACACACGCACACACACACACACATCACACACACACACATGCACACACACACATGCACACACACACACGCGCACACACACACGCACACACACATGCACACGCGCGCACACACACACCCACATGCACACGCACACGCACACACGCACGCACACACACACACATGCACACACACACATACGTGCACACACACATGCGCGCACACACATACCATCGAACCATGGAACATTACAGCTCAGAAACAGGCCTTTTCGCCCTTCTTGTCTGGGCCAAACCATTTTTCTGCCCAGTCCCACTGATCTGCACCTGGACCATATCCCTCCTCAGCCCTCTCATCCATGAACCCATCCAAGCCTTTCTTAAATGTTAAAAGTGATTTACCACTTTATCCGGCAGCTCATTCCACACTCCCACCACTCTCTGTGTGAAGAATCCCCCCCCAATATTCTCTTTAAACTTTTCTCCTTTCCCCCTTAACCCATGCCCTCTGGTTTTTTGTGAATGGTATTGTCCAGGATGTTATAGAACATAGAACATAGAACATTACAGCACAGAACAGGCCCTTCGGCCTTCGATGTTGTGCCGACCAAAATAAAAAGCAATGCCACTCCAAACTAAACCATTCCCTTCTCTTCCATATACTTATCAATTAACCTCTTAAACGCCACCAAACTTGGCGCATCTACAACAGCTGCAGGCAGGGCATTCCACTCCCTAATCACTCTTTCAGTAAAGAACCTACCTCTGATATCCGTCCTAAAACTCATACCCCTTAATTTAAAGCTGTGTCCCCTCGTGCTAGCTTTCTCCATCCTAGGAAAAAGGCTATCACTGTCCACCCTATCTAAACATCTAATCATCTTATATGTTTCGATTAGGTCCCCTCTTAGCCGCCTCCTTTCTAATGAAAACAACCTCAAATCCCTCAGGCTCTCTTCATAAGACCTGCCCTCCATACCAGGCAACATCCTGGTAAACCTCCTCTGTACCCTCTCCAATGCCTCCACATATTTCTTATAATGTGGGAACCAGAACTGCACACAATACTCCAAGTGCGGCCGCACTAGAGTTTTGTACAGTTGCAACATGATGCTGCGGCTCCTAAATTCAAGCCCCAAATGTCCAGGATGTGAATGGGATTGTCAAGGATGTGAGTGGGATTGTCCAGGATGTGAGTGGGATTGTCCAGGACGTGAATGGGATTGTCCAGGATGTGAGCGGGATTGTCCAGGATGTGAATGGGATTGTCCAGGATGTGAGTGGGATTGTCCAGGATGTGAATGGGATTGTCCAGGATGTGAATGGGATTGTCCAGGATGTGAGTGGGATTGTCCAGGATGTGAGTGGGATTGTCCAGGATGTGAGCGGGATTGTCCAGGATGTGAATGGGATTGTCCGGGAAGTGATTGGGATTGTCCAGGATGTGAGCAGGATTGTCCAGGATGTGAATGGGATTGTCCGGGAAGTGATTGGGATTGTCCAGGATGTGAGCAGGATTGTCCAGGATGTGAATGGGGAATTGTCAGGATGTGAATGGGATTGTCCAGGATTGTTGGGATTGTCCGGATGTGAAGTGGGATTGTCCAGGATGTGAGTGGCGATGTGATGTGGGATTTGTCCAGGATGTGAATGGGATTGTCCATTTATTTGAGTGGGATTGTCCAGGATTGTGAGTGGGGATTGTCCAGGATGTGATGGGATTTGTCCTGATATAGGTTATTTCGGGGTGTGATGGGTTGTCCTGATGTTAGCGGCATTGTTCAGGATGTGAATGGGTATTGTTCCAGGATGTTAGTGGGATTTTTCAGGGATGTGGATTGGGGATTGTTCAGGTGTGAATGGGATTGTTGGTTGTATGGGATTGTCCAGGATTTGAGGTGGGATTGTCCAGGATGTGAATGCTTGCACAGCGGAGGAGAGGGCAGTTTTTGAGAAGGCTGTGGTGATTTGAACTAACATCTGACAGCAATTGCTTGATGTTGTCTCTTGGCTGTTTTTATTTGTTGTTTTTATGAAAAGGAAAACATGATTGTAACTCAGCAGATATAGCACGAAGGCAATTTCCAACGTACACACACTCACACCACACACCACATGGCACGCACAGGCATACACACAAAACACGCAAAAACTCCTGCACACCACACGCGCGCGCGCATCATGGCACACACACATGCACACACACTCTGCCACACACACACGCGCACACACACACGCACACACACTTCACACGCGCGCACAAACACAACCACATGTCATGTCTACCTCACAACGCACGCACACACACACCATGCACACACACACATAGTGCACACACACATGCGCGGAAACACTATACAATCGAAACCATGGAACATTACAGCTCAGAAACAGGCCTTTTCGCCCTTCTTGTCTGGGCCAAACCATTTTTCTGCCCAGTCCCACTGATCTGCACCTGGACCATATCCCTCCACAGCCCTCTCATCCATGAACCCATCCAAGCCTTTCTTAAATGTTAAAAAGTGATTTACCACTTTATCCGGCAGCTCATTCCACACTTCCACCACTCTCTGTGTGAAGAATCCCCCCCCAATATTCTCTTTAAACTTTTCTCCTTTCCCCCTTAACCCATGCCCTCTGGTTTTTTCTCCTCTGGCCTCAGTGGAAAAAGTCTGCTTGCATTCACTCTATCTATACCCATTAAAATCTTGTATATCTCTATCAAATCTCCTCTCATTCTTTTATGCTCCAGGGAATAAAGTCCTAACCTATTCAATCTCTCTCTGTAACTCAGCTTCTCAAGTCCCGGCAACATCCTTGTGAACCTTCTCTGCACTCTTTCAACCTTATTTACATCCTTCCTGTAACTAGGTGACCAAAACTGTACACAATACTCTAAATTCGGCTTCACCAATGTCTTATACAACTTTACCATAACACTCCAACTTTTATACTCGATATTCCGATTTATAAAGACCAATGTATCAAAAGCACTTTTTACAACCCTATCCACCTGTGATGTCACTTTTAGGGAATTATGTACCTGTATTCCCAAATCCCTCTGTTCAACTGCACTCTTCAGAGTCCTACCATTTACCCTGTACGTTCTACTTTGGTTTGTCCTTCCAAAGTGCAATACCTCACACTTGTCTGCATTAAAAAATTTCATGTGCCATTTTTCAGCCCATCCAAATCCCTCTGCAAGCTTTGAAAACTTTCCTCACTCTCCATTACACCTTCAATCTTTGTATCATCAGCAAATGTGCTGATCCAGTTTACCATATTATCATCCAGATCATTGATATAGATGACAAACAACAATTGACCCAGCACCGATTCCTGCAGCACACCACCAGTCACAGGCCTCCACTCAGAAGCAATCCTTCACAACCATTCTTTGGCTTTTTCCATTGAGCCAGTGTCTAATCCAATTTACTATCTCCCCGTGTATACCTAGTGACTGAACCTTCCTAACTAACCTCCCATGGGGACCTTGTCAAAGGCCTTGTAAAATCCAGGTGGACAACATCCACCACCTTCCCTTCATCCACTTTCTGAAAACTTCCTCGAAAAACTCTAATTGATTGGTCAAACATGGCCTACCATGCACAAAGCCATGTTGACTCTCCCTAATAAGTCCTGTCCATCTAAATATTTGTAGATCCTACCCCTTAATCACACCTTCCAATAACTTGCTAACCACCAACGTCAAACTTACTGGCCTGTAACTTCCCGGATTTCTTTTAGAACCCTTTTTAAGCAACAGAACAACATGAGCCACCCTCCAATTATCGGGCACCTCCCCCATGAATATTGACATTTTAAATATGTCTGCCAGAATCCCTGCAAGTCCAACACTAGCCTCCCTCAAGGTTCATGGGAATACCCTGTCCCATCCTGCGGATTTATCCACTCTGATTTGCCTCACGACAGCCAGCAGCTCCTCATCTTTAATCTGTAAAGGTTCCATGACCTCCATTACTGTTTGCCCTATTTCCGTAGATTCCGTGCCCATTTCTTCAGTAAACATGGATGCAAAAACCCATTTTGTATCTCCCTCATCATTTTTGGTTCCATACACAGCCTACCACTCTGGTCTTCAACAGAACCAATTTTATCCCTCACTATTGTTTTGCTTCTAACATACTTACAGAATCTGTATGGATTTTCCTTCACTGTCTGCCAAAGCAACCTCATATTTTCATTTAGCCCTTTTGATTTCCCTCTTAAGTAGCTTCTTGCATTTTTTTATACTCCCAGGTCCCTGCGCACAGTAGTATGTTGTAATTTTTTACTGTTTAAGTAATAGTCAATTTTACAACACTTCCTTCCAAAGTGGACAACCTAATGCTTAACAATGTTATACTCCATCTGCCAGATCCTTGCCCACTCACTTAGCCTATCCAAATCTCTCTGCACTTTGTGTCATAGAACATAGAACACTACAGCACAAACAGGCCCTTCGGCCCACGAGTAGCACCGATCACATCTATACTTACCAAGCCACAGACCTATCTATAACCCCCTAGCCCATTAGTTCCCATATACTCATCCAGAACTTGGACTGGATTGAACTTGGACAAGTTGCAGAGCTGGGCCGAGAGGTGGCAAATGGAGTTTAATGTGGAAAAGTGTGAGGTAATGCACTTTGGCAGGAACAATAAATGTGGAGAGAATAGGGCTAATGGTAGGGCTCTTAATAGTGTTGAGGAACAGAAGGATCTTGGTGTATGTGTCAATAGATCCTGAAAGTAGGCAGTCAAGTGGATAAAGTTGTTAAGAAGGCATATGGAGTCTTAGCTTTTATTGGTAGGGGGATTGAATTTTGGAGCCGCAACGTCATGTTGCAACTGTACAAAACCCTAGTGCGGCCGCACTTGGAGTATTGTGTGCAGTTCTGGTCCCCACATTATAAGAAAGATGTGGAGGCATTGGAGAGGGTACAGAGGAGGTTTACCAGGATGTGCCTGGTATGGAGGGCAGGTCCTATGAAGAGAGGTTGAAGGATTTGAGGTTGTTTTCGTTAGAAAGGAGGCGGCTAAGCGGGGATCTTATTGAAGCATATAAGATGATTAGAGGTTTAGATAGGGTGGACAGTGATAGCCTTTTTCCTAGGATGGAGAAAGCTAGCACGAGGGGACACAGCTTTAAATTAAGGGTATGAGTTATAGGACGGATATCAGAGGTAGGTTCTTTACTCAAAGAGTGATTAGGGAGTGAATGCCCTGCCTGCAGCTGTTGTAGATGCGCCAAGTTTGGTGGCGTTTAAGAGGTTAGTTGATAAGTATATGGAAGAGAAGGGGATGGTTTAGTTTGGAGGGGCATTGCTTTTTATTTTGGTCGGCACAACATCGAAGGCCGAAGGGCCTGTTCTGTGCTGTATTGTTCTATGTTCTATAGAAGTCTTTTAAAAGACCCCAGCGAGTTCGCCTCTACCACCACCGATGGCAGCCGATTCCATTCACTCACCACCGAGTGAAAAACTTACCTCTAACATCCCCTCTGTATTTGCTTCCCTGCACCTTAAATCTGTGTCCTCTCGTAGCGACCATTTCAGCCCGGGGAAATAGCCACCGAGGATCCATCCGATCTATTCCCCTCAACATTTTTTAAACCTCTATCAGTTCGCCTCTCAACCTACGTCTCTCCAGTGAGAAGAGACCCAGCTCCCTCAACCTATCTTCATAAGGCATGCATCCCAATCCAGGCAACATCCTTGCTAATCTCCTCTGCACTCTTTCAATAGCTTCCACATCCTTCCTATAGTAAGGCAACCAGAACTGCGCACAACACTCCAAGTGGGGTCTGACAAGAGTCTTATAGAGCTGCATCATTACCTCCTGACTCCTAAACTCAATCCCTCGATTAATGAAGGCCAGTACACCGTATGCCTTCTTGACCACTTCCTTCACCTGCGAGGCTGATTTAAGAGCCCTATGGAGCCGGACCCCGAGATCCTTCTGCTCTCTTGAATTCTCTCTCTTAAAGTCCTACTCCCTTAAATAACTCCAGAGTACCTGCCTCCACCACTTTACTTGGCAGCGCATTCCATACCCCCACCACCCTCTGTGTGAAAAAACTCCCTCTAGCATCCAAATTATATCTTATCCCCCTAAGGATAAGCCTGTGACCCTTCGTGCTGTTCGAGTCCATCCGAGGAAAAAACTTAACCCTGTTTACTCTATCTATACCCCTCATAATCTTGTACACCTCTATCAGATCCCCTCTAAGTCTATGTCTTTCTAAAGGTGTGAGCGAGACATGAGCGGGATTGTCTGGGATGTGAGCGGGATTGTCCGGGATGTGAGTGCAGTGTGTGCGGGATTGTCCAGGATGTGAGCGGGATTGTCCAGGATGTGAGCGGGATTGTCCGGGATGTGAGTGCAGTCTCAGAGGGATTGTCTGGGATGTGAGCGGGATTGTCCGGGATGTGAGTGCAGTGTGAGTGGGATTGTCCGGGATGTGAGTGGGATTGTCCGGAATGTGAATGGGATTGTCCGGGATGTGAGTGGGATGTGAGCGGGATTGTCCGGGATGTGAGTGGGATTGTCCGGGATGTGAGTGGGATTGTCCGGGATGTGAGTGGGATTGTCCGGGATTGAGTGGGATGTGAGTGGGATTGTCCAGGATGTGAGCGGGATTGTCCGGGATGTGAGCGGGATTGTCCGGGATGTGAGTGGGATTGTCTGGGATGTGAATGCGATGTGAGCAGGATTGTCCGGGATGCGAGTGGGATTGTCCGGATGTTGAGTGGATTGTCCGGAATGTGGAGCGGATTGTCCGTGATTGGCTAGTGCGATGGTGAGCATGATTGTTGCCGGATTTGCGTGGTATGTCCCAGATTTTGAGCCTGGATTGTCCGTCTTGTGAGTGGGGGATGTGGCGGTATTGTCCGTGATGTGAGTGAGCATTGGTCTGGGATCGAGCGGTAGTGGTCCGGGATGATGGAGTGCGATTGCGCGGGCTTAGTCCAGGATGTGAGTGGGATTGTCCCGTGAATGTGGCGGGTTGTTCGGGATGTGAGTGCGATGTGAGCAGGATTGTCCGGGATGTGAGTGGGATTGTCCAGGATGTGAGCGGGATTGTCCGGGATGTGAGTGGGATGTGAGCGGGATTGTCCGGGATGTGAGTGAGATTGTCCTGGATGTGAGTGGGATGTGAGTGGGATTGTCCGGGATGTGAGTGAGATTGTCCGGGATGTGAGTAGGATGTGAGCGGGATTGTCCGGGATGTGAGTGGGATTGTGGAATGTAAAACATAGAACAATACAGCACAAACAGGCCCTTCGGCCCATCAGTTGCGCCAATCACATCTACCAATCCACAGACCTATCTATAACCCCCTATCCTATTCGTTTCCATATACTCATCCAGAAGTCTTTTAAAAGACCCCAGCGAGTTTTCCTCAACAACCTCCGATGGAAGTGTCGGATTGTCCGGGATGTGAGCGGGATTATCCGGGATGTGAGTGGGATTGTCCGTGATGTGAGCGGGATTGTCCGGGATGTGAGTGCGATTGTCCAGGATGTGAGTGGGATTGTCTGGGGTGTGAGCGGGATCGTCCGGGATTTGAGCGGGATTGTCCGGGATGTGAGTGGGATTGTCCGGGATGTGAGCGAGATTGTCCAGGATGTGAGTGCGATGTGAGCAGGATTGTCCAGGATGTGAGTGCGATTGTCCGGGATGTGAGCGGGATTGTCCGGGATGTGAGTGCGATGTGAGCGGGATTGTCCGGGATGTGAGTGAGATTGTCCTGGATGTGAGTGGGATGTGAGTGGGATTGTCCAGGATGTGAGTGCGATTGTCCAGGATGTGAGCGGGATTGTCCGGGATGTG
>JAGIQG010000364.1:0-2500 GCA_024679065.1 Sphyrna mokarran
AGGTTAGGAGGATTGGCTATGCTAAATGCCTCTTAGATGTATATATCCCCCTAAAGATGTATAGGTTCCATTAATTGGCCATGCTGAATTGCCCCTTAGTGTCCAAAGATGTGTAGGTTAGGTGTTTTGGCCAGGCTAAAATCCCCTTAGTATCCTCAGATGTGTATGACTGGTGGATTGGCGATATTAAATTGTCCTTTAGTGTCCCAAGATGTGTAGGAATGGTGGGGTGGTCATACTAAATTGCCCATAATGTTCCAAGATGTGTATGAGAAGTGGATTGGCCATGCTAAACTGCCCCTCTCTCCCAAGAAGTTTACTTTATGTAGGTGATGCTAAATTGCACCTTTGCGTCCCAAAATGTGCAAGTTAGGTGTATTGGCGAGGCTAAATTATCCCTGACTGTCCCAAGATGTATAGGTTAGGTGGATTGGCCATGATGTGAAGAAGATGTGCGTAAATTACCCTTAGTGTCCCAAGATGTGTGCAAGAAGTGGATTGGCCATGCTAAATTCCCATTTGTGTTGCAAGAAATGTAGGAGAGATGGTTTGGTCATGCTAATGTGCTCCTTAGTGTCCCAAATGTATAAGTGTATTGGATTGGCAATGCACAATTGCCACTTAATGTGCCAATATATGTACTAGACATGTGTAGGCCAGGCTAAATTACCCCTTGGTGTCCCAAGATGTGTACGATAGGTGGATTGGCAATGCTAAATTGCCCTTAGTATCATAAATATGTAATTTAGGTGGATTGGCAATGTTAAGTTGCCACTGAGATTAGAAACAGCAGAGGAGAGGTCACCCTGTTGGGAGTCTTTTATAGACCTCCTAAAAGTTCTAGAGAGGTAGAGGAAAGGATTGCAAAGTCGAGTGAAAGTAATAGGGTAATTGTTATGGGGGACTTTAACTTTACTAATATTGATTGGAATAGCTATAGCTCTAGCTCGTTAGAGGGGTCAGTTTTTGTACAAAGTGTGCAGGAAGGTTTTTTGACTCAGTAGGCCAACTAGAGGTGAGGCTACATTGGATTTGGTGCTGGGCAATGAGCCAGACCAGGTGTTAGGCTTGGAAGTTAGTGAACATTTTGGTGATAGTGACCACAATTCGGTTACGTTCACCTTAGTGATGGATAGGGATAGGCATGAAGCTGGGGGCAGTAGTTATAGCTGGGGGAAGGGTAATTATGAGGCCATAAGGAGAGAATTAGGGTGCATAGGTTGGACTAGGAAACTACAGGGACTGGGAACATCTGAAATGTGGAGCTTATTCAAGGAGCAGCTGCTGCGAGTCCTTGATAAGTATGTCCCTGTCAGGCAAGGAGGAAATGGTCGAGTAAGGGAACCTTGGTGTACTAAAAAAGTTAATTCGCTGGTTAAAAGGAAAAAGGAGGCTTATGTCAGGATGAGGCTTGAAGGCTCAGTTAGTGCAATGGATAGCTATAGATTAGCCAGGAGGGAGCTAAAGAGTGAGTTGAGGAGAGCTAAGAGGGGACACGAGAAGACTTTGGCTGATAGGATTAAGGAGAATCCTAAAGCTTTCTTTAGATATGTTAAGAATAGAAGATTGGTTAGGGCAAGATTAGGGCCAGTCATAGACAGCAGTGGGAAGTTGTGCGTGGAGCCTGAAGAGATTGGAGAGGCACTGAATAAATATTTCTCTTCGGTATTCACGCAGGGAGATGTAAATGTAGTTGTGGAGAACACTGAGGTACAGGGTTGCAAACTGGAAAGTATTGAAGTAGATAGGGAGGATGTGCTAGATATTCTTGAGGGTTTGAAGTTAGATAAGTCCCCTGGGCCGGACGGGATTTACCCTAGGATTCTCTGGGAGGCAAGAGAGGCGATTGCAGAGCCTCTGGCTCTGATCTTCAGGTCGTCGTTGGTTACGGGTATAGTTCTGGAAGACTGGAGGATAGCGAATGTGGTCCCATTGTTCAAGAAGGGGAAGAGAGACTTTCCAGGGAAGTATAGGCCAGTGAGTCTTACTTCTGTTGTGGGCAAAGTATTGGAGAGAATTATTAGGGATAGGATTTATAGTTATTTAGAGAGAAATGAATTGATTGGGGATAGTCAGCATGGTTTTGTGAAGGGTAGGTCGTGCCTTACTAACCTTATTGAGTTTTTTGAAAAAGTGACCAAAGAGGTGGATGGGGGTAAGGCGGTTGATGTGGTATATATGGACTTTAGTAAGGCTTTCGATAAGGTGTCCCATGGAAGGCTTCTGCAGAAAATGCAGATGTATGGGATAGAGGGTGATTTAGCTAATTGGATTAGGAATTGGCTAGCAGATAGAAGACAGAGGGTGGTGGTTGATGGGAGATATTCATCGTGGAGTTCGGTTACAAGTGGTGTACCTCAGGGGTCTGTTTTGGGGCCCCTGCTGTTTGTAATTTTTATAAATGATCTGGATGAGGGTATTGAAGGATGGATTAGTAAATTTGCGGATGACACTAAAGTCGGTGGAGTGGTAGATAGTGAAGAGGGGTGTTATAGTTTGC
>JAGIQG010000364.1:7500-35196 GCA_024679065.1 Sphyrna mokarran
TGTGTCTATGTGTATGTGAGAGAGTGTGTGAGTACAGTCCCAAAATCTGAATCCTGACTCCGAGTACAGGCCCCAACCTTGAACCCTGACCCCGATTACACAGGCCTCAGCCTTGAACCCTGACCCTGAGTACAGGCACCAAGCCTGAATTCTGACCTGAGTACAGGCTTCAACGCTGAACGCCGACCCCAAGTACAGGCACCAACCCTGAACCCTGACCCCAAGTACAGGCACCAACCCTGAACCCTGACCCATGTACAGGCACCAACCCTGAGCCCTGACCCAGATAGAGCCCCAAACCTGACCCCAAGTACAGACCCCAAACCTGACCCCAAGTACAGGCCTCATCCTGAACCCTGACCCTGAGTACAGGCCCCAACCCTGAACCCTGACCCTGAGTACAGGCCCCAACCCTGAACTCTGACCCTGAGTACAGGCCCCAACCCTGAACCCTGGCCGCGAGTACAGGCCCCAACCCTGAACCCTGACCCCGAGTACGGGTCACAACCCTGAACCCTGACCCTAGGTACAGGCTCAAACCTGAACCCTGACCCCAGGTACAGGTCCCAAATTTGGCCGATTGGATCAGTAACTGGCTGTCTCATAAAGGCAGAGGGTGGAGATGGGAGGGAAAATGTTACAGACTGGAGGCCAGTTCCGCGGTGCACCACCAGGTCAGTGCTGGCTCTCTGTGTTTGTGATTTTATCAATGAGTTGGAAGAGGGGGCTGAAGGGGGTTAGTAAATTTACTTGGTATGACACCAAGATTGGTGAGTAGTGGTATGAGGTGGAGGGCTCTTGCAGGCTCAAAGAGGGACATTGAAGGATGCAGAGATGGGCAGGGGAAAGTTGCAGGGATGGAGTTTAACCCTGATAAGTGCGAGGGATTCATTTTGGTAGGACAACCTGAATGTGGATTACAGGGTCAACGACAGGGTCTGAGGAATGTGGAGAACAGATGATCTTGGGGTTCAATCCACAGATCTCGAAGGTTGCACTCAAGTGGATAGAGCCATGAAGAAGTTATAGTGTGTTAGGTTTATTAACAGGGGGTTTCAGTTTGAAGAACTGGGGATTTATGCTGTAACTATACGGACCTTGATGAGACCACATTTGAATATTGTGTTCAGTTTGGTCACCTCACTATAAGGAAGGAGTTATGGAAGCATTTTGGGGAGAGCAGGGGAGATTGGACCAGGATGCTGCTGGTTTGGAGGGTAGGTCTTATGAGGAAAGGTTGAGGGAGCTGAGGCTTTTTCTTTGAGAGCGAGGAGGATGAGAGGGTGACTTAAATAGAGGTTTATGGATGAGAGTGATGCTAGAGTGGAGTGCAGACACTTTTTCACTCGGGTGGATGTAACGCGTTACAGGGGGATATCTATAAGGTTCATGGTGGGAGATATCGGAGGGATAGAACATAGAACATAGAACATTACAGCACAGAACAGGCCCTTCGGCCTTTGATGTTGTGCCGACCAAAATAAAAAGCAATGCCCCTCCAAACTAAACCATTCCCTTCTCTTCCATATACTTATCAATTAACCTCTTAAACGCCACCAAACTTGGCGCATCTACAACAGCTATAGGCAGGGCATTCCACTCCCTAATCACTCTTTCAGTAAAGAACCTACCTCTGATATCCGTCCTATAACTCATACCCCTTAATTTAAAGCTGTGTCCCCTCGTGCTAGCTTTCTCCATCCTAGGAAAAAGGCTATCACTGTCCACCTATCTAAACCTCTAATCATCTTATATGCTTCAATAAGATCCCCTCTTAGCCGCCTCCTTTCTAACGAAAACAACCTCAAATCCGTCAACCTCTCTTCATAGGACCTGCCCTCCATACCAGGCAACATCCTGGTAAAAAAGGTCTGAGGTAGATTCTTTACTCAGAGAGTAGTTGGGGTGTAGAATACACTGCCTGCTGTGATAGTGGAGTCGGACACTTTAGGAACTTTCAAGCAGTTATTGGAGAGGCACATGGAGCACTCCAGAATGAGAGGGAGTGGGATAGCTTGATCTTGGGTTCAAACAAATCTCGGCACAACATTGAGGGCCGAAGGGCCTGTACTGTGCAATTCGATGTTCTAAATATGCCCCAAGACATATTGGTTAGGGGAATTTGGGAAGCTAAATCGCCCCTTCATGTCCCAAAGTGTGTACGAGAGATGGATTGGCCATGCCAAATTCCCCATCATGTTCTAAGATGTGTAGTTTGGGTGGATTGGCCTTGATAAATTCATCTTAATGTGCCAAGATGTGTAGGAGCGGTACATAGGCCAGGCTAAATTCTCCTTAGTGTCCGAAGATGTCTATGAATGGTGGATTGGCCAGGCTAAATTGCTCTTTAGCATCATAAAGAGGTGGATTGGCCATGTTACAATTCCCCTTAATGTGCCAAGATATGTATAAGATATATTGGTGACACTAAATTGCCCCTTATTGTTCGCAGATGTGTAAGTTTGATGGATTGCTCCTTCAATAAGATCATGGCTGATCTGAAGTGGATCAGTTCCACTTACCTGCTTGCTCCCTATAACCCTTAATTCGCTTAATCGCTTAAACTGCACCTTAATATTCCAAGTT
The DNA here is from genome assembly GCA_024679065.1 of Sphyrna mokarran. Classification (NCBI taxonomy): domain Eukaryota; kingdom Metazoa; phylum Chordata; class Chondrichthyes; order Carcharhiniformes; family Carcharhinidae; genus Sphyrna; species Sphyrna mokarran. The sequence goes on from JAGIQG010000364.1 coordinate 10,087, forward strand.
ATGTAATTAGGCGGATTGGCCAGGCTAAATTCCCCCTGCTGTCCCAAAGTGTGTAGGTTAGAGTGGATAAATTGTCCCTTAGGTCTAAAAATGTGTAGGCTTGGTTAATTGGCCATGCTAAATTCATCTTAGTGTCCAAGATATGTACGAGAAATAGGTTTGGTCATGCTAAATTGTCCCGTGGTGTCACAAGATGTGTACGAGTGGTGGATTGGTCATGTTAAATTTTCTTCAGTGTCCTAAGATGTGGATGAGAGGAGAATGAGACATGTTAAAATCCCCTTAGTGTCCCAAGATGTGTAGGTCGGGTGAATTGGCCATGCTGAATGCACTTAGGGTCCAAAGATGTGTAGTTTCAGTTCACTCTGTCCTTTTTAATTCAGTGTCACAGGCCTGGCTGGGTTCACTTTGTGTCTAAATTCATCTTATTGTGCCAAAATGTGTACGAGTGTGTGTGTGTGTGTGTGTGTGTGTGTGTGTATGTTTATGTGAGTGCGTGTCATTGTGGGTCTGTGAGTGGGTGTGTGTGCGAGTGTGTTTGTGTTCATGTGCGTGTTTTTGACTGACTGTATGTGTGTGTGTGTGAACGAATGTGAATGAGTGAGTGTGTAAGTGATTGTCTGTGAGTGTGTGTGTGGTTGTGTGTGTGAATGTGTGTTAGAGAAATTGTGTATGTGTGTAAGTGTTTGTGTGTGTGTAAATGTGAGTGACAGTGTGAATAAGAGTGTGAGTGAGTGTAAGAGTGCGATTTTGTGAATGTGTGTGTGTGTGCGAGTGAGAGTGTGGGAGTGTGTGTGTATATGTGAGTGAGTGTGTGTAAGTGTGTGAGAGTGTGGGAGTGCATATATGTGTGTATGTTTGTGTGTATGTGTGAGTGAGTGTGTATGAGTGAGAGTGTGAGCATTTGACACTGAATATATGTATGAGGGATTGTGAGTGTGTGTGTGAGTATGTGAGTGACTATGTGTGTGTGTGAGTGAGAGTATGTGTGTATTTGAGAGTGATTATGTGTATGAGTGAGTGCACGGGAGTGAGTGATTGTGTGTTTGCAAATGTGTATGGGGGTGTGTTTACAAGTGTGTACAGGAGTGTGTTTGCAAGTGTTTACGGGGGTGTGTGTGTGTACGGGGATGTGTGTGTGTACGGGGGTGTGTGTGTAAGTGTGTACGGATGTGTGTGAGAGAGTGAGGGAGTGTGCATGTATGTGTGTGGGTTTATGAGAGCACCCTGTAATTTTCCAATGCCCCCTTGTCAATTAGGAGTGTCCCCCCAACTGTCACTTAGGAGTGTCCCTGTAAATTAGATGGTTAAACCACCACTTGTACACAATTTAGAATTGCCAATCCACTCAACCTAGACATCTTAGCACACTATGTGGAATTTGGCATGGCCAATCGATCCAATCTACACATCTGGGGACATTAAAGATCAATTTAGCATGGCCCATCCAACCAACCTACAAATCTTGCGACATTAAGAGGCAATTTAGCATGGCCCATCCAACCAACCTACAAATCTTGAAACATTAAGAGGCAATTTAGCATTGCCAATTCCTCTATCTGATAGACTTGGGACACTCAGGGGTAGCATGGCCACACAACCTACACATCTGAGCACATTATGATGAATTTGGCACGGCCAATCGACCTAATCTACACATCGTGGGAATTAAGGGGCAATTTAGCCTGGCGAATCCACCTCTCACACACCTCTTAGGATAATAAGGGGCAATTTAGCCTGGCCTATGCATGTCTTGTTCACATCTTGGCACCCTAAGGTGAATTAAGAATGGCAAATCCATCTAAGCGACACATTTTGCGATCCGAAGTGGCAATTTAGCACTGCCAATCCATCTAAGTAAACATCTTGGGACAATTAGGGGATATTTCGGACTGGCCAATCCACTCAACTAACACACTGTGGGACACTACGGGGCAGATTAGGATGGCCAGTCCACCTTTTGTACATGTCTTGGGAATCAGATCAGAATATAGCATGACCAATTCAGCTCTCGTAAACATCTTTGGACACTACGGGACAAATTAGCATTGCAAATACACTTAATATCCATATTTAGGGATGGTAAGGGGCAGTTTAGCCTGGACGATCCACCACATTTACACACTCCCCCACCCAGAGAATGATCTGACCTCACTCCCCTCCCCCACCCAGAGAATGATCTGACCTCACTCCCCTCCCCCAACCCAAGAAATGATCTGACCTCACACCCTCCCCCAACCCAGAGAATGATCTGACCTCACTCCCCTCCCCCACCCAGAGAATGACCTGACCTCACTCCCCTCCCCCACCCAGAGAATGATCTGACCTCACTCCCCTCCCCGACCCAGAGAATTATCTGACCTCACTCCCCTCCCCCACCCAAAGAATGATCTGACCTCACTCCCCTCACCCATCCAGAGAATGATGTCTCCTCACTCCCCCCCCTCCACCCAACGAGTGATCTGACCTCACTCCCCTCCCCCACCCAACGAGTGATCTGACCTCACTCCGCTCCCCCACCCAGAGAATGATCTGACCTCACTCTCCTCCCCCACTCCACCCAGAGAATGTTTATGGAAGGAGATGTAGTAGGGATGTCCGAGGTGGATTCTTAACTCAGAGAGTGGTTGGGTTGTGGAATACACTCCCTGCTATGATAGTTGAATCAGATACATTAGGTACTTTTAAACGGTTATTGGATAGGTACATGGAGCATCCCGGAATGATAGGGAATGGTGGTTTAGTTTGGAGGGTCTTTGCTTTTTATATTGGTCGGCGCAACATCGAAGGCCGAAGGGCCTGTTCTGTGCTGTAATGTTCTATGTTCTATGTTCTATGTAATGAGGGAAGTAGAATTAGGGATATTCATGTGAGGGATCCTGTAGGCCTGAGTGATTATAGTCTGGTAGAATGGATGATGCAGATGGAGGATGAGATAGTCTCTGTGTACTATATTTGAACAGAGGGGACTATGATAGGATGAGAGAGGAATTGGTGACTGCGGATTGGAGGAGTGAGCTGGTTGGTAGGACGGCTGAGGAACAGTGAGGGATTTTTAAAGAGATCTTTTTCTGTATTCAGCAAAAATATATTCCGATGGTGAAGAAGGACTGTAGGAGAAGGGAAAATCAGCCGTTGTTCTGAAGGGAAATTAAGGAGAGAATTAAATCAAAAGCTGAGGCGTTCAGAACGGCTAAAAGTCGTCGATGATCAGAGGATTTGGAAAGTTTCAAACAACAGCAAAGAATGACTAAGAAGGTGATTAAAAAAGGAAAGATAGAATATGAGGATAAACCAGCTCGAAATATCAAAAAGGACAGTAAAAGATTTTATAAATATATAAAGAATAGGAGGATGGTCAGAGATAATGTTGGACCCTTGGAGGATGAGAGGGGGGATTTAGTGACTTGCCTGAGATTATAAACCCTCACTTACTGGGCTGTCTGGAGACAATCCACATCTCTTTAACCTGGGGCTTAACCCTCTCTCCACTCACACTGTCTGTATCTTTAAGAATTGATTCACTGTAAAGACTCCCATTCCAATCATTATTCTGTAAATTGAGTTTGTGTCTTTGTGTTATTTTTATGATCTGAATTCCCAGTTCCCTGACGAAGGGACGGGCTCTCCCCAAAACTTGCGGCTTTTGCTACAAATAAACCTGTTTGGACTTTAAACTGGTGGTGTGAGATTTCTCTCTGTTTGTCCTTACCCCTCACCATCCCTGACCGTCAACATCACTGACCCCATCCCTCACCATCCCTGACCCCTGACCAACCCTGATCCCTCACCCCTCATCATCCCTGATCCCTCCCCATCCCTGATCCCTAATTGCTGGTCAGAGTCTCTGAGCAGAGACTGATAGCCAAGTTCCACACACATGAGGACAGTCTCAACAGGGATCTTGAGTTCACATCACACTACCTGTAACCCCCATGACTTGCCTGGGTTTATAAAGCCTCACTTACTGTGCTGTCTGGAGACAATCCACATCTCTTTAACCTGGGGCTTAACGCTCTCTCCACTCACACTGTCTGTAGCTTTAAGAATTGAATAGCAGGTTCGTTGTAAAGCCTCCCATTCGAATCAGTAATCTGGAAACTGTCTGTGCTGTTCTCTGCTCTGTCTGAGAGCCAAACTCTCCATTCACCTGACCAAGGGACAAACCCCGAAAGCTTGTGAGTTTATTATCAAATCAATCGGTTGGATTTAAACCTGGTGTCAGACTCTTACTGTGTTTATCCCAGTTCAACACCCGCATCTCCACACCCTGACCCCTCACCATCCCCTGACCTCTCATCCCCCACCATCCCTTACCCCTCACCAATCTTGCTCCCTCAACATCCTTTTCCCCTGACCCCTCACCACCTCTGATCCCTCACCACCTCACCATCCCTCACCAACCCTGACCCTTTACCCCTCACCAACCCTGACCCTTCACCCCTCACCAACCCTGACCCTTTACCCCTCACCAACCCTGACCCTTCACCCCTCACCAACCCTGACCCTTCACCCCTCACCAACCCTGACCCTTTACCCCTCACCAACCCTGACATCTCACCGTCCCTGACCTCTCACCTGTCACTATCCCTGACCCCTGACCTCTCACCATCCCTGACCCCTCAGCAGCAACCATCTCTGACCCCTCACACCTCACCGTTCTTGACACCTCAATATCCCTGACCCCTCACCTCTCATCATCTTTACCACTCACTCCTCACCCCTCACCCCTCGCCATCCCTCACCCCTCACTATCCCTCTCTCCAACCACACACCATCCGTGAACTCTCACTCCTCACCATCTCTGACCCTCACACCTCACAATCCCTCACCATCCCTGATCTCTCACTCCTCACCATCTCTGACCCTCATCACTCACTAACCCTGACCCCTCAGCAGAAACCAACTCTGACCCCTCACTCCTCACCATCTTTCATCAACTCTGACCCCTCAGCCCTCACTAACCTTGACCCCTCACCCATCCCTGACCGCTCATCCCCCACCATCCCTGACCCCTCACCAACACTGACCCTTCACCAATCTTGACCTTTCACAATCCCTGACCCCACTACCCACATCAACCCTGACCCCTCATCCCTCACCATCCCTGACCCCTCACCATCCCTGACTCGTCACCTCACACATTCCCTGACCTCTCACCAACCCTGACCCCTCATCCCTCATCATTCCTGACCACTCAATCCTCAACATCCATCTCCATTCCTGAGCCCTCAGCCCTCACATTCCTGACCCCTCATCAACCCTCTCCAACCTTGAGTCCTCAAGCCTCACCATTCCTGACCCCTGACCCCTCACCAACCCTCCCGACCCCTCACCTTTCACCATTTCTGACCCCTCACCATCCCTGACCCCATTCGCCTCACCATCCCTGAACCATCATCCCTCACCAACCCAGACCCCTCAGCCCTCACCACCTCTGACCCCTCACCATCCCTGACCACTCATCCCTCACCGTTTCTGACCCCTCATCCCTCATCATCCCTGACCACTCAACCCTCACCATCTGTGACCTTTCACTCCTTACCAACCCTGATCACTCACCCCTCACCTTCCCTGATCCCTCATCATCCCGAACCTCTCACCATCCCCTCACCATCTCTGACCCCTCACCATCTCTGAACTCTCTCCCCTCTCCCCTCACCATCCCTGACCCCTCAACATTCCTCACCACTCACCCCTTACCAACCTTGACTCCTCACCCCTCAGCAATCCTGACACCTCACCATCCCTCACCCCCACCATCTTGAACCCTAACCCCTCATCTACCCTGACCCCTCAATGTCCCTGACAGCTCATCCCTCACCATCCCTGACCCCTCACCTACCTTCATTCCTTACCCCTCACCATCCCTGACACCTCACCATCCCTGACCCCTCACCCCTCACCAACCCTCACCCTCAATCCTCTCCATGCCTGACACCTCACCACTCCTTACTAACCTTGACCCCTCACCCCTCACTATCCCTGACCCCTCACCAACCCTGACCCCTCAACATCCCACAGCTCACATTTCCCCCCATTCCTGACCCCTGACCCTCTCACCATTCCTTCCCCCTCACCATCCGTGACCACTGACCCCTCACCATCTCTTAACCCTTCCCCCTCTGACTGCTCACCCCTCACCATTCCTCATCAACCCTGACCCCTCACCCCTCAACAACCCTAATATCTTACCACCCGTCTTCCCTCACCCCTCACCATCCCTGATCATTCACCGGCTCTGACCCTAACCCTCACCAATCTTGGCCCCTTACCGTCATTAACCCTGACCCCCCACCCCTCACCATTCCAGGCCCCTCACTCTTCACCCCTCACAATTGCTGACCCATAAACCCTTACCAAACCTGACCTCTCACTGCTCACTATCCCTGACTCCTCACACCTCAATATCCCTGACCCCTCACCTACCTGACCCCTCACCCCTCACCAACGCTCATCCATTGATGATACTCACCATCCCTCACCATACCTAACATTTCACTATCCCTCATCTCCCGTATACTTGATCTCTCCCTCACCAACGCTCACCCCTCACAAACCTGGATCCTCTCCATCCCTGAATCCTGGTCACTCACCACCCGACTCCTCACCCCTCACCATCTCTGACCCCTCTTCCCTTCTATCCCTGACCCCTCATCCTTCACCATCCCTGACCCCTCATCCTTCACCATCCCTGACCCCTCACTCTTCACCAACCCTGACCAGTCACCAACCCTGTCCCCTCACTCTCCCCATGGCTGACGCCCTCACCCCTCACCATTCCTGACCCATCACCCCTTACCATTACTGACCCCTGACCTTTCACCATTACTGACCCCTGACCTCTCACCATGGCTTACCCCTCACCCTTCACAATCCCTAACACCTCACCCCTCCCGGCCTGATTCCTCACCCTCACTATCCCTCACCCCTCACCATCCTTGACCCTAACTGCTCACAACCGTGATCCCTCACCCCTCACCATTCCTAACCCCTCACCAACCCTGTCCCCTCACTCTCCCCATGGCTGACGCCCTCACCCCTCACCATTCCTGACCCATCACTCCTTACCATTACTGACCCCTGACCTCTCACCATCTGTGACCCCCCCTACCCTCACCATCCCTGACCCCTCACCATCCCTGACCCCTCACCATCCCTGACTCATCATCAACCCTGAACCCTCGCCAAACCTGACTCCTGATCCCTTACCCTCACTAACCTGACCCCTCACCATCTCTGACTTCTCACCATTCCTGAATCTTGACCCTTCACCCCTCAACAATCCAGACTCCTCACCATCCTTCACCTCTCACCCCTCACCATCCCTGACCCCTCACCCCTCACCCTGCACCGACCCTGACCCCTCACCCTCACTCTGCACCAACCCTGACCCCTCACTCTGCACCAACCCTGACCCCTCACTCTGCACCAACCCTGACCCCTCACCCCTCAGCATCCCTAACCCCTCACCCTCTCCATGCCTGACCCCTTACTCCTCAACATCCCTCACCAACCCTCACCCATCATCCCTCACCCTTCACTATTCCTGACCCCACAACTCTCACCATCCCTGACCCCTCACCATCCCCGACCCTTCACCTTAAATGACCTCTCACCCCTCACCATCCCTGACTCCTCACTATCTCTGACCCCTCAGCTCTCACCAATGTGTCACCTCACCCTGACCTCTCACCAACTCTGACCTCTCACTAAACTTGAATCCTCAACCATTACTATCCCTGATCCTTCACCCTTACCAACTGTGACCACTCACCTTCTCTTACCCCTGACCCCTCACCATCCCTGACCCCTCACCCCTGACCAATCCTGACCCCTCATCCCTCACCAAACCTGACTCCTCCCCCCTCACCATTACTGACCCCTCAGAAACCCTGACCCCTTACCCTTCGCCACACATGACCACTCACACCCTATCATCTCCCACTTTTCACCATCTCTGACCTCTCAGCATCCCAGGTCCATCATCATTCCTGACCCCTCATTCCTGACCCCTCACCATCCCTGATCTCTCATCCCCCACTATCCTTCACCTCTCCTCCCTCACTATCCTTAACCACAACCCTTCAGCATCTCTGACCACTTGTCCCTCACCCATCACCATAACTCACCAACCCTGACCTCTCAGCAACCCTGACCCCTCACCTTCTCCATCCCTGACCCCTCACCATTCTTGACTCCTTACCCTCTCCATCACTGATTTCTGACCCCTCACCAACCCTGAGGCTCATCCCTCACCATCCCTCACACCTGAACCCTCATCACCCCCGGCCTCTCACCCCTCAACATGCCTGACCCCTCACCCCTCACAAACTCTGATCCCTCACCCCCCCGACTCCTGATCCTCACTATCTCCGATTCCTTACTCCTCGCCATCCCTCACCAACCCTCACCCCTCATCGCTCACCATCCCTCACTCATGACCGCTCACCATCCCTGACCCCTCACCATCCCTGACCCCTCATGCTTTACAAACCCTGACACTTTGCCATTCCTGACCCCACAACCCTCAACATCCCTGACCCCTCAGCCTTCACCAACCCTGACACCTCACCCTCCCCATTCCTGACCCTGACCCCTCACCATCCCTGACCCCTCACCATCCCTGACCCCTCACCATCCCCGACCCCTCACCATCCCTGACTCCTCACCATCCCTGTCCCCTCACCATCCCTGACTCTTCACCAATCCTGACCCCTCTACCCAAACCCTCACCTCTCACCATTACTTAGCCCTCACCCCTCACCATCTCTCACCACTCACCAACTGTGACCCCTCATCCCTCTCCAAACCTGAACTCTGTCCCCTCACCATCCCTAACCCCTCACCATTCCTGACTCCTGACCCCTCACCCCTCACCATTGCTGAGCCCTCAACATGTCTGACCTCTCACCCCTCACCATCTCTCACCACTCACCTCTCACCAACCCTGACCCCTCACCATTCCTGACCCCTCACCCCTCACCAACACTAACCCCTCATCCCTCACCAATTCTGACTCGTCACCATTCATGAACTCTCACCCCTCACCAACCCTAATCCTTCACCCCTCACCAACCCTAATCATTCACCCCTCATCAACCCTCACCTCTCAACCCTCACCATCGCTGACCCCTCACTATCCCTGACTGCTCAACTTGCACCATCCCTCACCCCTCCTCCCTCACCATCCCTGACCCCTCAGCATTCCTGACCTTTCATCCCTCACTATCTCTGACTTATCACCATATTTCACCGACCCTGACCCCCCACCCTCAGCATCTCTGACTCCTGACCCCTCACCATCCCTGACCCCTCACCAACTCCGACCCCACACCACCAATGACATCTAAGCTCTCTGACCTCTGACACCTCACCATCCCTGACCTCTCACCCCTGAACATCCCTGACCCCTCACCCCTCACCAACTCACCCCTTATGAATCCTGAGGAGTGGTAGACAGTGACCCCTCACCTCTCACCATCTCTCACCACTCACCCCTCACCAAACCTGACCCCTCATCTATCACCTTCCCTCGCCAATTCTGACCCTTCACCATCCATCTCCTCACCATCCTTACTAAAGTCCTCACCATGGACTTTAGTAAGGCGTTCGATAAGGTGGCCCATGGAAGGCTTCTGCAGAAAATGCAGATGTATGGGATTGAGGGTGATTTAGCTAATTGGATTAGGAATTGGCTAGCAGATAGAAGACAGAGGGTGGTGGTTGATGGGAGATATTCATCGTGGAGTTCGGTTACAAGTGGTGTACCTCAGGGATCTGTTTTGGGGCCCCTGCTGTTTGTAATTTTTATAAACGATCTGGATGAGGATATTGAAGATGGATTAGTAAATTTGTGGATGACACTAAAGACAGAGGAGTGGTAGATAGTGAAGAGGGGTGTTATAGTTTGCAGAGTGACTTGGACAAGTTGCAGAGCTGGGCTGAGAGGTGGCAAATGGAGTTTAATGTGGAAAAGTGTGAGGTAATGCACTTTGGCAGGAATAACAAATGTGTAGAGTATAGGGCTAATGGTAGGACTCTTAATAGTGTTGATGAACAGAGGGATCTTGGTGTATGTGTGCATAGATCCCTGAAAGTTGGCAATCAAGTCGATAAGGTTGTTAAGAAGGCATATGGAGTCTTAGCTTTTATTGGTAGGGGGATTGAATTTCGGAGCCGCAACGTCATGTTGCAACTGTACAAAACTCTAGTGCGGCCGCACTTGGAGTATTGTGTGCAGTTCTGGTCCCCACATTATAAGAAAGATGTGGAGGCATTGGAGAGGGTACAGAGGAGGTTTACCAGGATGTTGCCTGGTATGGAGGGCAGGTCTTATGAAGAGAGGCTGAGGGATTTGAGGTTGTTTTCGTTAGAAAGAAGGCGGCTAAGAGGAGACCTTATTGAAACATATAAGATGATTAGAGGTTTAGATAGGGTGGACAGTGATAGCCTTTTTCCTAGGATGGAGAAAGCTAGCACGAGGGGACATAGCTTTAAATTAAGGGGTGGTGGTTATAGGACGGATGTCAGAGGTAGGTTCTTTACCCAGAGGGTGGTAAAGGTATGGAATGCCCTGCCTGCGTCAGTTGTAGATGCGCCAAGTTTGGTGGCGTTTAAGAGGTTAGTAGATAAGTTTATGGATGAAAAGAGAATGGTTTAGGTTGGAGGGTCACTGCTTGTTCCTAATTGGTTGGCATAACATCGAAGGCCGAAGGGCCTGTTCTGCGCTGTAATGATCTATGTTCTATGACCCCTCATCATCTCTGACTCCTCACCAACCCTGACCCCTGACTATCCTAACCCCTCGAACCCTCATCATCTCTGATCCCTCACCACTTAAGAGCCCTCACCTCTCACCATCCCTGAGCCCACACCATCCCTGACCCCTCACCCTCCCTGACTCCTCATCCTTCACCAATCCTAACCGCTCACCATCCCTGACCTCTCACCATCCCTGACCATTCAATGCTCACCAACACTGACCCTTCATCCCTCACCATCACTGACCTCTCACCATCCCTGACCACTCAATGCTCACCAACACTGACCCTTCATCCCTCACCATCACTGACCTTTCATCTCTCAACATCTCTATCTCCTCACTCCTCACGATCGCTGACACCTGACCATCCCTAAACTCTCACCAATCGCGACGCCTCATCATCCCTCACCCCTAACATCCCTTACCCCTGACCCCTCAACGTCCTTGACCCCTCACCATCCCTGACCCCTAACCTCCCTGACCCCTAACCCCTCAGCATCCCTGACCCCTAACCTCCCTGACCCCTAACCCCTCAGCATCCCTGACCCCTTACCATCTCTGACCCCTCACTATACCTGACCCATCACCATCCCTGACTCCTCACCCCACACCTTCCCAGACCTCTCATCTCTCACCATCTCTGACCATTCACCCCTCACCATCCCTCTCCAACTCTAACCTCTCAACTCTCACTATCCCTGACCTCTCACCACTCACCATCGCTGCCCCCTCATCCCTCACCAACCCTGACCCCTCACCATCCCTGACCCCTGACCCATCACCATCCCTGACTCCTCACCCCACACCTTCCCAACCTCTCACTTCTCACCATCTGTGACCCATCACACCCACCATCTCTGACCATTCACCGCTCAGTAAGAGGTCTGACAACACCAATTTTAAATCCAACCGATTTATTTGATAATAACCTTGCAAGCTTTTGGCCTTTGTAGCCTTCGTCGGGCGATTGAGGATTTAAAATTGGTGTTGTCAGACCTCTTACTGAGTTTACCCCAGTCCAACACTGGCATCTCTACATCATTCACCCCTCACCATCCCTCTCCAACCCTGACCTCTCAACACTCACCATCCCTGACCTCTCACCACTTACAATCGCTGCCCCCTCATCCCTCACCAACCCTGAACCCTGTTCCCACACCATCCCTGACCCCTCACCCCTCATCCCTCACCATTGCTAAGCCTCAACATGTCTGAACTCAACTCTCACCACTCACCCCTCACCATCCCTGACCTCTCAGCCCTCACCAACCCTGACCCCTCATCCCTTACCAGCCCTCGCCAATCCTGAACCCTTACCATCCATCTCCTCAACCCAGCATCATCCCTGACCTCTCACCCCTCACCAAACCTGACCCCTCACATCTCGCCATCTCTCAGCAAACTTGATTCCTCCCCTCACCAACCCTGACCCCTCATCATTCCTGACCCCTGACCCCTCATCATTCCTGACCCCTGACCATTCCTGACCTCTCACCCTTCACCAACACTAACCCCTCATCCCTCACCAATTCTGACTCCTCACCATCCATGAACTCTTATCAACCCTAATCCTTCACCCCTCACCTCTCATCATCGCTGACCCCTCACCATCCCTGACTGCTCAACCCGCATCATCCCTCACCCTTCCTCCTTCACCATCCCCTGACCCCTCAGCATCCCTGACCTCTCATCCCTCACTATCTCTGACTGCTCACCCCTCACCCATCACTATACCTCACCATCCCTGACCCCTCAGCCCTCAGCATCTCTGACTCCTGACCCCTCACTATCCGTGACCCCTCACCAACCCTGACCCCTCACCATCTCTGACATCTAAACTCCCTGACCTCTGACACCTCACCATCCCTGACCTCTCATCCCTCAACATCCCTGACCCCTCACCACTCAGCATCCCTGACCCCTCACCCCTCACCAACCCTGACCCTAACCCCTCAACCCTCATCATCTCTGATCCCTCACCACCTATGTACCCTCACCTCTCACCATCCCTGAGCCCACACCATCCCTGACCCCTCACTTGTCACCATCCCTGATCCATCACCCCTCAACCTTCCTGACTCCTCATCCCTCTCCATACCTCACCCCCTCACCAATCCTGACACCTCACCAACCCTGGCCCCTGACCATCTCTGACCACTCATCATCCCTGTCCACTCACCACACTGATCTCTGACCTCTCACCATCCCTCACCGCTCAACACTCATCAACACTGACCCCTCAGCCCTCACCATCACTGACCCCTCACCCCTCACCATCCCTGTCCCCTCACCCCTTACCATCTCTAACTCCTCACATCGCTGTTACTCCTCACCATATCAGATCACTCACCCCTCCCATCAATCACCAATCCTGACCTCTCACCCCTCACCAACCCTGACCTCTCACCCCTCACTATCACTAACCCTTCACACCTGACCATCCCTCACCCTCAATGGTTACTATCTCTGACCTCTCACCTCTCCCATCCCTGACCCCTCACCATCTCTGACCTATCATCTGTCACCAAGCCTGACGCCTTACCCCTCACCCTTACCGTCCCTGACCCCTCACCTCTTACAATTCCTGACCCTTACAGTTGCTAACCCTTCAGCCCTCACCAACATTGACACCTCACCCCTCACCATCCCTGACCTCTCACCCCTCACCATCCCTGAACTCTCACCCCTCACCAACCCTGACCCCTCAGCCATCATCATCCCTGACCCCTGACCCTTCACCATTCATGACTCCTCACCACTCATCATCGCTAACCCCTCACCCCTCATGAACCCTGACCTTTCACCTTCACAAATTTTGTTGCCTCACCATCCCTGAACCCTCACCATTCCTGACCGCTCACATCTCACCATTCCTGACCCCTTACCACTCAACATTCCTTAGCCCTCAACATCCCTGATCCTTCACCATCACTGACCCCTCACCTCTCACCATCCCCTGATCCTTCACCATCACTGACCACTCACCTCTCACCATCCCTGACCCCTGACCCCTCACCCCTCACCATCCCTGATCCCTCATCATCCCTGACCCCTCACCATCCCCTGACCCCTCACCATCCCCTGACCCCTCACCATCCTTGAGCCCCTCACCATCCCTGAGACCTCACCCCTCACCATCCCTGAGCCCTCACCCCTCACCATCCCTGAGCCCTCACCCCTCACCATCCTTGAGCCCCTCACCATCTCTGACACCTCACCCTTCACCAACCCTGACTGCTCAACATCTCTGACCCCTGACCCTCACCCTCATGAACCCTGACCCTTACCATGCCTGACCCCTCACTCCTCACAATCCCTCACCAACCCTGACCCCTCATCCCTCATCCCTCACCCCTCACCATCCCTGACCCCTGAGCCCTCACCATTCCTGATCCCTGACCCCTCAGCTTCATCATCTCTGATCCCTCACCAACCCTGACACCTCACCCCTCACCATTCCTATCTCTTCACCCCTCACCAAACCAGACCCCTCACCCCTCACCATTCTGGACCCTCACCCCTCACCATTCCTGGACCCTCACCCCTCACCATTCCCGAACACCTCACCCCTCACAATCTCTGACCCCTCACCCTCAACTCTCACCATCCCTGATCCCACACACCTGACCATCCCTGCCTCCTCGCCCTCACCATCCCTCTCCAATCCTGACCCCTCACCCCTCAACACTCCTGACCCCTCACCCCTCAACACTCCTGACCCCTCACCCCTCAACACTCCTGACCCCTCACCCCCTAATATTTGGATCCCCCGAATGTTTGTTGGTTGGTGATTTTCACGTGTTATAGTTCTGAACACAGTTAGGAATCCGAATAATCGATACATGGATTTCTCTCCCGCAGTGTGACATTCTGTACAATTCTACATTATAAAAGATAACATTTCTTTACCAAAATATAACAATAATTTGACTTTCCCCATTTAACAAGCAGTTTTTTCATTGACCCCCTTATTTTCCTATATTAATATTTTCTCATTACATATAATTGTGATTTAATCTGGTGTAATTTTAACTTTTTCTTTAATTCAAATAATATTTCATACATTTATGGAAATGGCATTTGAAAAGTTTGACTTCTAGTCACATTTTCCGTTTGTAGAAATAACTATTTCCAGCAGCTACTATCAAATCAGTAAAGTTCTCTGAATTATAAGGATCTGTTTGAACTATTAGACCCTGTTTATATTACCACAAACCCAATATTTACAATTATCCTTGGAGTCAAACACCCCCCAGAGGGATAACTGAGTGTAATTCCATTCACTGCAAACTCAACTCAAGAGATGAGTTTAAATTTGTTAATGTTCTGCAATTTGTTTCTCTGTTATTGGAGTCATGGTAATCTTTAGCCTTTGTCTGTTAAACCAAGAATTGAAAGTAAATTTTTGAACAAAGGCTGAGCTGAACACAAAGGTTCACTTCAATCACATGTCAAGTTTTAAAGCTGATTAAATTGGATATGTTAAATTAAAGAACTGGGCAGATTAAAAATCAAACACAGTCAAACCTGGGGCAGGTCAATTGTACAAATAAACAAACCTGTCTGACCCATCAATCACCCAGCAAAGCTCATTGCCCCCTGACTGATATTTAGCAGGAGATCATTGCACCCCGTTGAAATGCACCGGCCGATTGTTAGAAACCCAGACTGGGCCAGACTTTCTGTCACCGGGAGTTCCTGCAGTGGGTTTAATCTGATAACAGGTTACATGGAAACAGCAGTGTGGAGATGGACACCTGGGGGGTGGGGGGGCGGGGGGGGGGGGTGGCTGGTGTCCTGTCAGGCAAACATCAAGAAACCCACTGGGTATTGGAACCCCATCCCCCAGGATCTCATTGAGCAGAAGCCAGAGAAGTTCCTGGAAAGGCAAACAGGCAGGAGGGGAAATAGAGGGACACATTTCAGAGACCAGCAGTGAAGAGAGGATGAGGGAGGTTGACCATCTGGAAGACTGACCAGAGAGGGAAGGAAGGAAGAAGCTGCCATCGAGACTCACCTTCGACACAACAAACCAGAGAGACTCAGAGAATCGAGCCTGCAGTTTAACCAAACCATCTCTGTGGGTTGGAGACTTCAATCTGGGCGATCCTCTTGTTTTATGGGGGTAATTTAAGGGTTAATAGTGTTATTATTAATAAACTCGTTGAACTTTTATTTGTGTTTGTCCATCTTGTAAATAAGGACACTCTATTCAGAGTAAACAAACGGGTCGAAAGTATCTGAGAATGAACAGGTTTATGTTGCTTTAATCAGCTCAGTAAGAAGTCTCACAACACCAGGTTTAAATCCAACCCGTTTATTTAATAATAATCCCACAATTACACAGGGACAGGAATCCTTTAGTCAGCTGACAGGTTAAACATTTAATTCAAAACCCAACCCATTTTCATGCAGACAGGATGAGGAGCCGGGTGAGAAATCTGCTCACTGGGTCAGGGATAAAACAATTTAAAGGAATGGAGAATTTTTTGTGGCCATTTTTTGGGGTCTTACAAACAGGCAGAGGTGAGAACCTCCTAACACACAAGTTAAAAGTCCTTTCAACTTTTGTTGAAGTGGGTCAACTCCAGTCCCCTCACCTTAATATCACTGACCCGTCACCCCACACCAACCCTGACCCCTCACCCCTCACCAACCCTGACCCCTCACCCCTCAACCCTGACCTAGCATCTCTGACTCTTGACCCGTCACCAACCCCGACCCCACACCACCCGTGACATCTAAGCTCTCTGATCGCTGACACCTCACCATCCCTGACCTCTCACCAACCCGGAACCTCACCCCCATGAAGCCTGACCCCTCATCATCCCTGACTCCTCATCCTCACCATCTCTGACCCCTGACCATCCTAACCCCTCAACCGTCATCACCTCTGATCCCTCACCACCTATGGACCCTCACCTCTCACCATTCCTGAGCCCACGCTATCCGTAACCCCTCACCAATCCTGACCCCCTCACCATCCCTCGCCACTCATCACACTGATCTCTGACCCCTCACCATCCCTGACCGCTCAATGCTCACCCACACTGACCCTTCATCCCTCACCAAGCCTGACCCCTCAGCCCTCACCATCACTGACCTTTCACCCCTCAACATCCCTGTCCCCTCACCCCTCACGGTCGCTGATACCTGACCATCCCTAAACTCCCGACGCCTCATCATCCCTGATCCCCAACCTCCCAGACCCCTGACTCCTCAACATCTCTGACCCCTTAGCATCTCTGACCGCTCACCATCCCTGACCCCTCACCCTTCACCATCCCTGACCATCCCTAACCCTTCACCATCTCTGACCGCTCACCATCCCTGACCGCTCACCAGACTGACCCCTCACCATCCCTGACTCCTCACCCTTCACCATCCCTGACCATCCCTAACCCTTCACCATCCCTGACCCCTCACCCTTCACCATCCCTGACCATCCCTAACCCTTCATCATCCCTGACCCATCACCCTTCACCATCCCTGACCATCCCTAACCCTTCATCATCCCTGACCCCTCACCCTTCACCATCCCTGACCATCCCTAACCCTTCACCATCCCTGACCACTCATCCCTCACCATCACTGGTCCCTCATCTCTCACCATCCCTCACCATCCCTAACCCTTCACCACTCACTAATCCTGATTCCTCACCTCTCACCAGACCTGACCCCTCACAACTCACCATCTCTGACTCCTCACCTCTCACCAATCCTGACCCCTCATTCCTCACCATTCCTGACCATTCACCCCTCACCATCCCTCCCAACTCTGACCCCTCACTCCTCACTATCCCGACTGCTCAGATCCCACCAACCCTGACACCTCACCCTCCCCATCCCTGACCCTGATGCCTCACCATCCCTAATCCATCAATTCTCATCATCTCTGATCCATCTCCATTCCTGACCCCTCAGTCCTCACCAACCCTGACCCCTCAACCCTCACTATCTTGACACCTCACTATCCCTGACCCCTCGCTGACCCTGACTGCTCATCCCTCACCATCCCTGATCCCTCACCAACACTGACCCTTCACCAATCCTGAACTTTCACCATCCCTGATCCCTCTATCCACACCCTCACCCCTCACCATCACTGATCCCTCACCCCTCACCATCACTTAGCCCTCAATGCTTACCATTCCTGACCCCTTGCCCCTCGACATCCCTGACCCATCACCATCCCTGGCTCCTCACTCCACACCTTTCCAGACCTCTCATCTCTCACCTTCTGTGACCCATCACACCTCACCATCTCTCTCCATCCCTCACCTCTCAACCCTCACCATCGCTGCCCCCTCATCCCTCACCAACCTTGAACCCTGTTCCCTCACCATCCCTGACCCCTCACCAGTCCTGACCCCTCACCCCTCACCATTGCTGAGCCCTCAACATGTCTGACCTCTCACCTCTCACCATCCTCACCACTCACCCCTCACCAACACTGACCCCTCATCCCTTACCAGCCCTCGCCAATCCTGACCCCTCACCATCCATCTCCTCGAACCGGCACCATCCCTGACCTCTCACCTTTCACCAAACCTGACCCCTCACATCTCACCATCCCTCACCAAACTTGATTCCTCCCCTCACCAACCCTGACCCCGACCCCTCATCATCCTGACCCCTGACCATTCCTGACCCCTCACCCATCTCCAACACTAACCCCTCATCCCTCACCAATTCTGACTCCTCACCATCCATGAACTCTCACCCCTCACCAACCCTAATCATTCACCCCTCATCAACCCTCACCTCTCACCCCTCACCAAACCTGACCTCTCATCTCTCATCATTCCTGACCCCTCACCCCTCACCAAACCTGACCCCTGACCCCTCACCAAACCTGACCCCTGACCATCCCTCACCCCTCACCATCCCTGACCCCTCACCAACCCTGACCCCTCACCATCCCTCACCTCTCACCATCCCTGACCCCTCACCATCCCTCACCCCTCACCCCTCACCAAACCTGACCCCTGACCTCTCACCAAACCTGACCCTCCCATCCCTGACCCCTCACCATCCCTGACCCCTCACCTCTCACCACTCATCCCTCACAACCCTGACTCCTCATCCATCATCTTCCCTCGCCAATTCTGGACCTCCACCATCCATCTCCTCGACCCGGCATCATCCGTGACCACTTACCCCTCACCATCCATGACCCCTCACCCCTCAAATCTCTGACCCCTCACCCCTCACGAACCCTGACCCTCACCCCTTATGAACCCTAATCCCTCACCATCCCTGACTCCTGCCCCCTCACCATCCCAGGCCCAATTACCCTCACCACGCCTCACACCTCACCAATGCTAAGCCCTCAGCCCGTACCATCCCTGAACCCCTCACCCCTCACCATCCCTGACACCTTACACTTTATTATCTCTAACTCCTCACCACCCCGACCTCTCACCCCTCACCATCTCTAATTCCTCACCACCCCAACCCCTCACCCCTCACCATCCCTGACACCTTACCCCTCACCATTCCCGACACCTCATCACCCCGACCTCTCATCCCTCACCATCTCTAACCCTTCACCATCCCAACCTCTCACCCCTCATCAACCCTGACCCCTCAGCCCTCACTAACTTTGACCCCTCTCTATACTTGACCCCTCACTCTTCCTGACTGCTCATGTCTCACCAATCCTGACCCCTCAGCAATCCTGACCCCTCACCACTCACCAATCCCGATTCCTCACTCTCAACATCACTTAGTCCTCACCGCTCACCAGACCTGACCCCCCACAACTCACCATCTCTGACTCCTCACCTCTCATCAATCCTGACCCCTCATTCCTCACCATTCCTGACCACTCAACCCTCACCATCCCTCCCAACTCTGATTCCTCATTCCTCACCATCCCTGACCCTTCACCAATCCTGACCCCTCACTGCTCACTAATCCTGATTCCTCACCCCTCACCAGACCTGACCCCTCACAACTCACCATCTCTGACTCCTCACCTCTCACCAACCCTGACCCCTCATTCCTCACCTCTCACCCTCTGTAACCCATCACACCTCACCATCTCTGCCCCCTCAGCATTCCTGACCTCTCACCTCGCATTATCCATGACCCCTCACTCCTCACCAACCTTGACCCCTCGCCCCTCACCGTACCTGACCTCTCACTCCTCACCAGCCCTGACTCCTCACGCCCCACCAATCCTGACCCCTCATCCCTCACTAACCCTGACCGCTCAACGTCCCTACCCGTTATCCTCAGCTTCTTTGACCCTTTCAACCCTCACCACCCCTCACCAACCCTGAACCCTCACCATCCCTGATCCCACATCTGGTCTGACCCCTCACCATTCTTGCCCTCTCACCCCTCACCAACCCTGACCCCAGCCTCTTCACTATCCCTGATCACTGAGCCTTCAAATGAAGACCACAGGGTCGAAAGCTTGTGAGTTTATTATCAAATAGGTCGGTTGGATTTAAACCTGGTGTCAGACTTCTTACTGCACTGAGCTCTCAACATCCCTGACCCCTCACCATCACCACCCCTCACACCTCAACATCCCTGACCCCTCACCATCACCACCCCTCACACCTCAACATCCCTGACCCCTCACCATCACCACCCCTCACACCTCAACATCCCTGACCCCTCACCATCACCACCCCTCACACCTCAACATCCCTGACCCCTCACCATCACCACCCTCACACCTCAACATCCCTGACCCCTCACCATCACCACCCCTCACACCTCAACATCCCTGACCCCTCACCATCACCACCCCTCACACCTCAACATCCCTGACCCCTCACCATCACCACCCCTCACACCTCAACATCCCTGACCCTCACCATCACCACCCCTCACACTCAACTCACCATCACCACCCCTCACACCTCAACATCCCTGACCCCTCACCATCACCACCCCTCACACCTCAACATCCCTCACCAAGCCACCCCTCACCATCTCTGACCTCTCACCCATCACCATCTCTCACCCTTCACTCTTCACCAACCCTGACCCCTGACCCCTCACCCCTCATCATCCCTGACCCCTGACCCTTCATCATCGCTAACCCCTCACCCCTCATGAACCCTGACCCCTCACTTCTCACAAATTCTGTTGCTTCCACATCCCTAACCCTTCACCATCGCTGACTCTTCACCCCCTCACCATGCTTGACCCCTAACCCCTGACAAACACTGACCCCTCACCATCTCTGACCCTCTCCCTCACCCATCACCAACTCTGACCCCTCACGAATCCTGTCCCCTCACACCTACGAATCCTGAGCCCTCAGCCCTCACCATCCCTCATCCCTCAACAGCCGTGGCCCCTCACGATCTCTCACCGCTTACCCCTCACCCCTAACACCTCACCACCCCTGACTGCTCACATCTCACCATTCCTGACCCCTTACCACTCACCATTCCTCAGCCCTCACCATCCCTGACCCCTCACCCCTCACCATCCCTGACCCCTCACCCCTCACCATCCCTGACCCCTCACCACTCACCATCCCTGACCCCTCAGCCCGCACCATCCCTGACCCCTCACCACTCACTATCTCTGACACCTCACCACTCACTATCTCTGACACCTCACCATTTCTGACCCCTCATTCCTCACCATGTCTGAACACTCACCTCTCTCCATCACCATACTTCACCAACCCTGACCCCTCACCCGTCAACATCTCTGACCCCTGAACCCTCAACATCCCTGATACCTCACCATCTCTGACACCTCACTATCCCTGACACCTCACCCCTCACCTACCCTGATGGCTCAACATCTGACCCCTCACCCCTAACCATCTCTGACCTCTGACCCTCACCCTCATGAACCCTGACCCTTACCATCCCTGACCTCTCACTCCTCACAATCCCTCACCAACCCTGATCCCTCATCCCTCACCCCTCACCATCCCTGACCCCCGACTATCCCTGACCCTTCAGCCTCACCATCTCTGATCCCTCACCAACCCTGACACCTCACCCCTCACCATTCCTATCTCTTCACTCCTCACCAAACCAGACCCGTCACCCCTCACCCTTCACCATTCCTGGACCCTCACCACTCGCCCCTCACCATTCCGACCCTGACCCCTCACCATCCCTATCACCTCACCATCTCTGACCCCTCATCCTCATCTCTAGTCATCCCTGATATCAGACCCCTCACCATCCCTGCCTCCTCACCCCTCACCATCCCTCTCCAATCCTGACCCCTCACCCCGCAACACTCCTCACCATCACTCACCATCCCTGACCCCTGACACCTCATCATCCCTCACTCCTCACAAACCCTGAACCCTCACCATCCCTGACCCCCTAACCAACCGCAACCACTTACCCCTCATATCCCTGACCCCTCACCAACTCTGACCCCTCACCCCGACTAACCTTGACCTCTCACCCCTCACTATCCCTGACTCTTCATTTTCCCTGACCGCTCATCCCTCACCAACACTGACCCTGCACCATCACTGATCCCTCTACCCACACCAACACTGACCCCTCACCCCTCACCCCTCAACATTCCTGACACCTCAACCTTCACCATAGCTGACCTATCTACACAATGACCCCTGACCCCTCACCATCTCTGATCCCACAACCAACACCTTCCCTGACCCCTCATCCCTCACCATCTGTTACCCGTCAGCATCCCTCAGCCTTCACCACCCCTCACAACCTGAACCCTCACCCCCTCACCATTCCCGAACCATCATCCGTCACCAACTTTGACCCCTTACCCCTCACCAAGCCTGATCCCTCACCCCTCACCAAGCCTGATCCCTCACCCCTCACTATCCATGACCCCTCACCCCTCAGCCAACATGACCCACACCCCTCACCAACCCAGATCCTTCACCCCTCACCATCTCTGACACCTTAACCCTCACCATCTCTGACCCTTCACTCCTCACCATTCCTGACCATTCACCTCTCACCATCTCTGACCCGTCACCCTCACTAATCCTGACCCCTCACCATCACTGACACCTCACCCCTCACAAACCCTTCCCCCTCACCCCTCAGCATCACTGACCATTCACCCTTCACCAACCCTGACCCCCACACCTCACCATCCCTGATCCCTGACCCCTGACCAACACTGATCCCTCACCCTTCACCATCCCTTACCCCTCATCATTTACCATCTCTGAACTCTGGCCCCTCACTCCTGACCCCTGACCATCCCTGACCCCCTCACCATCCCTGACCCCTGACCATCCCTGACCCCCTCACCATCCCTGACCCCTCACCATCCCTGACCCTTTGTGTTTTGACCATCCCTGCCCCTCCATCCTACCTCCCCCACCCTTCAGCATTCCTGACCACAACACCCACCAACCCTGACCCCACACCACTCATCATCCCTTACACCTCACTATCCCTGATCACTCACCATCCATCACCACTCACCCCTCACTATCCCTGACTCCTCGCAATCCCTGACCCCTGATGTGCGAGCATCCTTCACACCTCACCAACCCTGACTCCTCACCCCTCACCCCTCATCATCCCTGACCCCTCATCACTCACCATCTGTGACCCTATAACCCCTCACTATCCCTGACCCCTGACCCAGCCTATTCCTCAACCCTCACCATTCCTGACCCTTGATCCCTCATCAACGCTGACCCTTCACCCATCACCATTCCTGACCCTTCACCCATCACCATTCCTGACCCTTCACCCATCACCATTCCTGACCCTTCACCCATCACCATTCCTGACCCTTCACCCATCACCATTCCTGACCCTTCACCCATCACCATCCCTGACCCTTCACCCATCACCATCCCTGACCCTTCACCCATCACCATCCCTGACCCTTCACCCATCACCATTCCTGACCGCTGACCAACCTTGACACCTCACATCTCACCATTCCTACCCACTCACCCCTCAATAACCCTCACCCTTCACCAACCCTGATGCCTCACCCCTCACCATTCCTGATCCCTGACCACTCACCCCTCACAATCCCTGATCCTTCACCATCTCTGATGCCTCACCCCTCACCTCTCTCCATCCCTGACCCCCTCCCCTCTCTCCATCCCTGACCCCCTCCCCTCTCTCCATCCCTGACCCCCTCCCCTCTCTCCATCCCTGACCCCCTCCCTCTCTCCATCCCTGACCGCACGCCATCCCTGACCTCTCACTAACCCTGACTCCTCTTCCCTTGCTGTCCCTGATTCCTCACAATCCCTGACCCCTCAGCCCTCACTGTCCCTGATTTCTCACCCCTCACCATCCCTGTCCCCTGACAAATCCATTTGACCATCTCTGAGTCTTCACCCATACCTTCCCTGACCCCTTACCGCTCACCATCCCTGACCCTCACCCTCAACCTTTATTATCCCTGACCACTGTCCAGCCCTGACCCCTCACCCCTCACCATCCTGACCACTCACCCTGACCATCCCTCACACCTGACCAACCCTATCCCTCACCCCTCACCATCCCTGACCACTCCCCCTCACAAACCTGACCCCTCAGCATCGCTGACTTCTCAGCCCTGACCATCTCTGACCCCTCACCCCTCCCTGATGCCTGACCCCTCACCTCTCATCCCTCACCATCCCTGACCGCCCTCATCCCTCACCATCCCTGACCACTGACCCCTCATCCCTCACCATCCTGACCCTGACCCCTCACCATCTCTCAACAATCCTGACCCCTTACCCCTTATACCTCACCTTGACCCCTGACCCCTCACCATGGCTTACCCCTCACCCTTCACCAACTCTAACACCTCACCCCTCACCCACCTGACTCCTCACCCTCACTATCCCTGACCCTGACCCCTCACTATCCCTGACCCCTCACCATCCCTGTCCCCTCACTCTCCCCATGGCTGAAGGCCTCAACCCTCACCATCCCTGACCCCTGACCTCTCACCATTCCTGCCCACTGACCCCTCACCATTCCTGACCATTTACCCTCACCATCCTGACCCCTCACCATCCTGACCCCTCACCTCACCCTCACCATTCCTGCCCACTGACCCCTCACCATCCCTGACCCCTCACCCTCACCATTTCTGACCCCTGACCAAACATGACTCCTCACCCCTCAACATTCCTGACCCCTCACCCCTACCATGAGGGGTTTTTACCTGACGAAGGGGCAAACCCCGAAAGCTTGTGAGTTTATTATCAAATCAATCGGTTGGATTTAAACCTGGTGTCAGACTCTTACTGTGTTTACCCGAGTTCAACACCCGCATCTTCACACCCTGACCCCTTTCCCTCACCCCCTCAACATCCCTCACATACCTGACCCCTCATCATCCCTGACTCCTCACCCCTCACCCTGCACCAACTCTGACTCCTCACGCCTCACCCT
>JAGIQG010000365.1:0-27500 GCA_024679065.1 Sphyrna mokarran
CTCCAGTGTGCTTCCACCTTGCTAATGCTGGTGACCAGTGACATCTACACCCTCATCAACTACGTGGGTTTCATCAACTACCTGTTCTACGGAGTGACCATCGCTGGACAAATCGTGCTTCGCTGGCAGAAGCCGGACATCCTGCGGCCGATCAAGGTAAACCGGGTCACCCCCTCCTGCCCTTTTCCCCCCGCTCCCGTTGCCCTGACCAGAATCAGAAACAGGAGTGGCCAGTCGACCCATCAAGACTGCCCCGTTATCCATAATCTGTTCGTCATTCATCTGTGGAAACGGGCCTCACTGACTTTCAGCTGGAGGTGATTTGATTTGATTTATTATTGTCCCGTGTATTAACACACAGTGAAAAGTATTGTTTCTTGCGCGCTACACAGACAAAGCATACCGTTCACAGAGAAGGAAAGGAGAGGGTGCAGAATGTAGTGTTACAGTCACAGCGAGGGGTGGAGAGAAAGATCAACTTAATGCGAGGTAGGGTCCATTCAAAAGTCTGACAGCAGCAGGGAAGAAGCTGTTCTCGAGTCGGTCGGTACGGGACCTCAGACTTTTGTACCTTTTCCCCGACGGAAGAAGGTGGAAGAGAGAATGTCCGGGGGTGGGGGGGGGTCCTTAATTATACCGGCTGCTTTTCCCCCCCGAGGCAGCGGGAAGTGTGGACAGAGTCGATGGACGGGAGGCTGGGGTTTGTGTGATGGGATTGGGGGCTACATTCACCAGCCTTTTGTAGTTCCTTGTGGGTCTTGGGGCAGAGCAGGAGCCCAGACCGAGCTGTGATACAAACCCAGAAAGAATGCTTTCTATGGGGCATCTGTAAAAGTTGGTGAGAGTCGTAGCGGACATGGCAAATTTCCTTAGTCTCCTGAGAAAGTAGAGGCGTTGGTGGGACTTTCTTAACTATAGTGTGGGCGTGGGGGGGACCAGGACAGGGTGTTGGTGATCTGGACACCGAGAAACTTGAAGCTCTCGATCCTTTCTACTTCGTCCCTGTTGATGTAGACAGGGCCATGTTCTCCTGGCTGGATTCAGCATTTATTGCCCATCCCTAGGCCCCTTGGAGGGCAATTGAGAATCAACTGCATTGCTGTGTGTTGCTCTACAGTCATGTGTAGGCCAGAGCAGGGTAAACACAGCAGATTTCCTTCCCTAAAGGACATTAGTGATCCAGATGGGCTCTTCCCACAATGGGTCATCAGTAGATTCCCAATTCCAGATATTTTTTATTGAATTCAAATTCCACCATCTGCCCGTTACAGGATTCAAACCAGGATCCCCAAACATGCGCTGAGTTTCTGGATTAATATGTAGTTTCATAATTTCCAAAGATGTGTAGGTTAGGGTGGATTGGCCGTGCTAAATTGTCCCTTAGTGTCCAAAGATGTGTAGGTTAGGGTGGATTGGCCGTGCTAAATTGTTCCTTAGTGTCCAAAGATGTGTAGGTTAGGGTGGATTGGCCGTGCTAAATTGTCCCTTAGTGTCCAAAGATGTGTAGGTTAGGGTGGATTGGCCGTGCTAAATTGTCCCTTAGTGTCCAAAGATGTGTAGGTTAGGGTGGATTGGCCGTGCTAAATTGTCCCTTAGTGTCCAAAGATGTGTAGGTTAGGGTGGATTGGCCGTGCTAAATTGTCCCTTAGTGTCCAAAGATGTGTAGGTTAGGGTGGATTGGCCGTGCTAAATTGTCCCTTAGTGTCCAAAGATGTGTAGGTTAGGGTGGATTGGCCGTGCTAAATTGTCCCTTAGTGTCCAAAGATGTGTAGGTTAGGGTGGATTGGCCGTGCTAAATTGTCCCTTAGTGTCCAAAGATGTGCAGGTTAGGGTGGATTGGCCGTGCTAAATTGTCCCTTAGTGTCCAAAGATGTGTAGGTTAGGGTGGATTGGCCGTGTTAAATTGTCCCTTAGTGTCCAAAGATGTGTAGGTTAGGGTGGATTGACCGTGCTAAATTGTCCCTTAGTGTCCAAAGACAAGAAGATTAAAGTTTAAGTTTATTTATTAGTCACAAGTCAGCTTACATTAACAGTGCAATGAAGTTACTGTGAAAATCTCCTCGTTGCCACTCTCTGCAGTGTGTTCGGGTTACACTGAGGGAGAATTTAGCACAGCTCAATGCACCCTAAGCAGCACGTCTTTCAGACTGTGGGAGGGAACCGGAGCAGACACGGAGAGAACGTACAGTCTCCACACAGACAGTGACCCGAGCTGGGAATCGAACCCGGGTCCCTGGCGCTGTGAGGCAGCGGTGCTGAATTTTTTTTTAAATCAAGCTTTTTATTTCCGGATGAGAGCACGGTGATTAAAACGGTTGCGGGAATTGGGCTCGGAGTGGAGAGTGATTGGAGGAATGCAGCAATGATCCCAGAGGGCGGCATTCATATCCAGAGGGTTAGAATACAAGAGCACGGATGGATTTCTGAGGCTGGATAAGGCTCTGGGTCAGACCCCATTTGGAGCAGTTTTGGGTCCCCGTATCTAAGGAAGGATGTTCCGGCCTTGGAGAGGATCCAGGGGAAGGTTCACAAGAACGATCCCCGGAATGAAGAGCTTGTCGTGTGAGGAACGGGTTGAGGATTCTGGGTCTGTACTCGTTGGGAGTTTAGAAGGATGGCGGGGGGGATCTTATTGAAACTTCCAGGATACTGCGAGGCCCTGGATAGAGCGGACACGGAGAGGATGTTTCCACTAGTAGGAAAAACTCGAACCAGAGAGGGAACAACCTCAGGCTAAAGGGACGATCCTTTAAAACAGAGATGGGGAGGAATTTGTTCAGCCAGAGAGTGGGGAATGTGTGGAACTCTTTACCGCAGAGGAGGCCGGGTCACTGAGTGTCTTTAAGACAGAGATAGATAGGTTCCTGATTAATAAAGGGATCGGGGAAAAGGCAGGAGAATGGGGGATGGGGAAAATATCAGCCAGGATTGAATGGGGGAGCAGACTCGATGGGCCGAGTGGCCTCGTTCATGTAACCTGATGTCTTTGTGCGGTGGGAAAAAACCTACACTCATACGGGGAGAATGTGCAAACTCCACATCGACAAACACTCGGAATTGAACCCGGGTTCCTGAGACTGAGGTTATGTTACAGCTGTATAAGGTGCTGGTGAGGCCACGCCTGGAGTTACTGTGGACAGTTCTGGTCTCCTTAACTTGAGAAAGGATAGACCAGCACTGGAGGGGCTGCAGAGGAGATTCACTCGGTTGATTCCGGAGTGGAGAGGGTTGAATTATGAGGAGAGACGGAGTAGACTGGGGATTGAAGGTGATTTAGCAGTTTGGATTAGGAATTGGCTAGCTGATAGAAGACAGAGGGTGGTGATTGATGGGAAATATTCAATCTGGAGTGCGGTTACAAGTGGTGTACCTCAAGGATCTGTTTTAGGGCCACTGCTGTTTGTCATTTTTATAAATGACCTAGATGAGGGTGTAGACGGTTGGATTAGTAAATTTGCTAACGATACCAAAGTGGGGGGAGTTGTAGACAGCGAGGATGGACGTTACAGTTTGCAGAGGGACATAGGTAGGTTGCAGAGCTCGGCCGTGAGGTGGCAAATGGAATTCAATACGGATAAGTGTGAGGTGATTCACTTTGGTAGGAATAACAGGCATATGAAATATAGGGCTAATGGAAGGACCTTAATAGTGTTGTCGAGCAGAGGGATCTTGGGGTACAAGTACATAGCTCTTTGAAAGTTGGCACCCAGGTTGATAAAGTTGTTAAGAAGGCGTACGGTGTGTTAGCTTTTATTGGTAGAGGGATTGAATTTAGGAGCCGTGAGGTTATGTTACAACTGTACAAAACTCTGGTGCGGCCGCACTTGGAGTATTGCGTACAGTTCTGGTCGCCGCATTATAAGAAAGATGTGGAAGCATTGGAAAGGGTGCAGAGGAGGAGATGTGTGAGAGAGAGAGAGAGAGAGAGATTGAGTGCTCAGCATGCTCTCTCTGTCTCTCTCTCTCTCTCTCTCTATCTGCCTCTCTCTCTCTATCTGCCTCTCTCTCTCTCTCTCTTTGTCTCTCTCTCTCTCTGTCTCTCTCTGTCTCTCTCTGTCTCTGTCTCTCTGTCTCTGTCTCTCTCTCTGTCTCTGTCTCTCTATCTGTCTATCTGTCTCTCTCTCTCTGTCACTGTCTCTCTCTGTCTCCCCTCTCTCTCTCTTCTCTCTGTCTCTCTCTCTCTGTCTCTGCTCTCTCTCTGTCTCTCTCTCTCTCTGTCTCTCTCTCTCTCTCTCTGTCTCTCTCTCTCTGTCTCGCTCTCTCTCTCTCTCTCTCTCTCTCTCTCTCTCTCTCTCTCTCTCTCTCTCTCTCTCTCTCTCTCTCTCTCTCTCTCTCTCTCTCTCTCTCTCTCTCTCTCTCTCTGTCTCTCTCTCTCTCTCTGTCTCTCTCTCTCTGTCTATGTCTGTCTCTCTCTGTAATAATACTGTTAATTCCTGCTCACTGAATGTGCTATTCATTGCCGGTATTACTTTGACACTGTACCACTGAGCGCAGGAACCCAGAAGTAACAGGGTTGTGAATGTTTCACGCACCAGGAAGCATTGATCACCTCTCCATCTGGTCCTGTGTGTGAGAAAACAGAGAGAGAGACAGAGGGGGAGAGACAGAGAGAATATAATGGGGATCGATAACAGTTCCCAGTCTGCCTTACACATCCTTTGCCAAGCTGTGCTGAGATCATTGAATACCCAGCTGTAGTGTTACCCTCCCACCCCCCTCCACCCCCGCCTTCCCCCCTCCACGAGCAGGATAACCTGGACTCGTCCTGTTCTTTGTGAGTGTCGCAGTTTGAGGTGTGAATAGATGGTGGGTGGGTGGAGGGGGCGGTAGCGGAGTGGCTGAGTCAGGGTGCCCTGAGCATACTTGTGAACACAAACGGGTGCGTGTGTGAATCTGCGTGTGTGTGTGTGTGTGTTTCTGTGTGTGTGTGTGTGTGTGTTCTGCGTGTGTGGTGTGTGTGTGTTCTGCGTGTGTGTGTGTGTGTGTGTTCTGCGTGTGTGTGTGTGTGTGTATTTGCGTGTGTGTGTGTGTGTTTCTGCGTGTGTGTGTGTGTGTATTTCTGCGTGTGTGTTGTGGTGTTTTGCGTGTTTGTGTGTGTGTGTTTTCTGCGTGTGTGTGGTGTGTGTATTTCTGCGTGTGTTGTGTGTGTGTTTCTGCGTTATTACTTTGTGTGTGTGGTGTCTTCTGGTGCGTGTGTGTGTGGTTTCTGCGTGCGTGTGTTTCGCTTGCTTCCTGGTGTGGGTGTGTGTATCTGTGCGTGTGTGGTATTGTGTGTGTTCTGTATGTGTGTATCTGTGCGTTGTGTGTGTGTTTCTGTGTGTGTGTGTGTGTGTGTGTATGTATCTGTGTGTATCTGTGTGTGCATGTGTATGTGTGCGTGTGCGTGTGTATGTGTGCATCTGTGTGTGTGCATCTGTGTGCGTGTGTGTGTGTATCTGTGTGTTTCTGTCTGTGTGTGTATGTATCTGTGTGTTTCTGTGTGCGTGCGTGTGTGTATCTGTGTGTTTCTGTCTGTGTGTGTGTGTGTATCTGTGTGTTTCTGTCTGTGTGTGTGTTTCTGTGTGCGTGCGTGTGTGTATCTGTGTGTTTCTGTCGTGCGTGTGTGTATCGTGTGTTTCTGTGTGTTATACTGTGTGTTTCGTGTGCGTCGTGGTGTGTGTATCTGTGTGTTTCTGTCTGTGTGTGTGTGTGTATCTGTGTGTTTCTGTGTGTGTGTGTGTTCTGTGTGCGTGCATGTGTATCTGTGTGTTTTCTGTGTGCGTGCTGTGTGGTGTATCTGTGTGTTTCTGCTGTGTGTGTGTGATATATGTGTGTTTCTGTGGTGTGTGTTGTGTGTTTCTGTGTTGCGTGTGGTATCTGTGTGTTTCTGTGTGCGTGGTGTGTGTATCTGTGTGTTTCTGTGTGGTGCGTGTGTGTGTGTTCGTCTGTGTGTGTGTGTGTATCTGTGTGTTTCTGTGTGTGTGTGTGTGTTTCTGTGTGCGTGTGTGTGTGTGTGTTTCTGTGTGCGTGTGTGTGTGTATCTGTGTGTTTCTGTGTGCGTGTGTGTGTATCTGTGTGTTTCTGTGTGCGTGCGTGTGTGTTTCTGTGTGTGTGTGTGTTTCTGTGTGTGTGTGTGTTTCTGTGTGTGTGTGTGTATCTGTGCGCGTGTCTGAACACTGTTTGGAAGGATGGACACTTCATAAACATGAGGCAATTAAGTGGTGCTGCTGGGTTAATGAATACCTGAGTCAGGTGCCATCAGGATTGTTTGTGTCACAGACAGCATTAGAAAGAAAAACCTCGTGTCAGCAAAAAATATGAAGACAGAGAGAGTTTCACTTTATTGATTAGTATCACAAGTCCGCTTACATTAACACTGCAATGAAGTTACTATGAAAATTCCCCAGTTGCCCACACTCTGGCGCCTGTTCGGGTTACACTGAGGGAGAATTTAGCACGGCCCAATGCACCCTAACCAGCACGTCTTTCAGACTGTGGGAGGAAACCGGAGGAAACCCACACAGATACAGGGAGAATGTGCAAACTTGACATAGACAGTGACCCAAGCCGGGAATCGAACCTGGGTCCCTGGCACTGAGAGGGTTATTCTCATCCCCATTCTCCTGCCTTTTCCCCATTACCCCGATCCCCTTTCCAAGACCAGTATATCCTTCCTTCGATACGGGGACCCAAAACTGCTGCAAATGGGGTCTGACCCAGAGCCTTATCCAGCCTCAGAAATCCATCCGTGCTCTTGTATTCTAACCCTCTGGATATGAATGCTCACATTGCATTTCCCTTCCTAACTGAACCTGCACATTAACCTTCAGAGAATCTCAAACGAGGATTCACGAGTCCCTTTGTGTTCCTCGTACAGAGGTGGGAGTGAAACGGATGATATTTACACCTACTCGCTGTTACTATGTGAACGGGTGTTGTTAATCGAAAGCTGGAGTGTATGTCCAGAACTGGAATCTCCTTGTGCTGGGCCCCCAAACCCAGATCTCCGTCCTTCACTCAAGGGGATTTTGAAGGGAATTATTGAAAAACTTTGTCCTGTGTGGACCCCCGTCCCACTCTCAAAAAGCTGCCCTTCCTCCACCTCGCCTTTCCCGGGTTCGATTCCTGCTCGGGTCACTGTCTGTGCGGAGTCTGCACATTCTCCCTGTGTCTGCGTGGGTTTCCTCCGCGTGCTCCGGTTTCCTCCCACAGTCTGAAACATGTGCAGGTTAGGGTGGATTGGCCGTGCTAAATTGTCCCTTAGTGTCCAAAGATGTGCAGGTTAGGGTGGATTGGCCGTGCTAAATTGTCCCTTAGTGTCCAAAGATGTTCAGGTTAGGGTAGATTGACCATGCTAAATTCTCTGTGAGTGTAACGTGAACAGGTGCCGGAGTGCGGGGACGAGGGGATTTTCACAGTAATTTCCTTGCAGTGTTAATGTGAGCCTTACTGGTGAGACTGAGTGAAGAAAAGAGTGAGAGTCTTTGTGGCACCAATGTTTGCGATATGGTGCAGTGGCCTTGCCAGGCAGTGCCTGAAGGGTTAAGGTGCGACAGGGTAAAGCTGAGCAGGCGTTTCCTTTACGCTGAGAGTGCGGGATGTGCTGAGGAGTCCAACTGTAAACACTGATAAGGAGAGTGAGCAAGGGGACTGCAACCTGCTGACACTCACACTTCTCTAACCATTAATGGAACCGGACTGATTGCAACAGACCCTCATAAATATTTGTGATATTTCACAGACAGATAACTCTTCAAATTCTCATCCCTCAGCTTTTAGTCTCTCTCTCTCTGTCTCTCTCTCTCTCTCTGTCTCTGTTTCTCTCTCTCTCTCTCTCTGTCTCTGTTTCTCTCTCTCTCTCTCTCTCTCTCTGTCTCTTCTCTCTCTCTGTCTTTCTCTCTCTCTCTGTCTCTCTCCTCTCTCTCTCTCCTCTGTGTCTCTCTCTGTCTCTCTCTCTCTCTCTCTGTCTCCTCTCTCTCTCTCTCCCTCTGAGTCTCTCTCTCTGTCTCTCTCTCTGTCTCTCTCTGTTTCTCTCTCTGTCTCTCTCTCTCTGTTTCTCTCTCTCTCTCTCTGTCTCTCTCTCTCCCTCTGTGTCTCTCTCTATGTCTCTCTCTCTCTCTCTCCCTCTGTGTCTCTCTCCCTCTGTGTCTCTCTCCCTCTGTGTCTCTCTGCGTCTCTCTCTCTCTGGGTGTCTCTGTCTTCTCTTCACTCTCTGTTGCTGTCTCTCTCTCTCTCTGCCTCTCTCTCTCTCTCTCTGTGTCTCTCTGTGTCTCTCTCACCACCCAGAGTCAGGTTTAAAGATTTAACATACAGTTTATTGGACGAAGTTTTGGGAGAAGCACTGGGCTCTGGGCAGTGCTCGCTGTCACCTTCTCAATGTTAAAATGGCAGCTGTTCTCCTTGGATAGTTTTTAAAGAATTGACAAGTCCGGCATTAGCAGTTGTCACATTGTTCGCCGATTCTATCAATGACTGATCTGTTTAACAAAACCCATTGTTTCAATTCTATTTTATCTTAAACTGAGCTGATCATCTGGACTTCAAGGTCTGGTTTATTTTTTGTAGTATTTAGACAATAACCAGATTTAGCTTGTTGTGCAATGTCTGTGCCTAAGCCAGCACATCTTAATATCGTTGCACACAGTCCATTTTATACCAGCTAACCAGCTTAGTTTTTATATAAGATTTTGATGGGTAAAGATAGAGAGAATGCAAGCAGGCTCGGGGAGGAAAAAAACCCAGAGGGAATGGGTTAAGGGTGAAGGGGGAAAGTTTAAAAGGGATATTAGGGGGGGATTCTTCACACAGAGGGTGGTGGGAGTGTGGAATGAGCCGCCGGGTAAAGTGGTAAATGCGCGGTCACTTTTAACATTTAAGAAAACCTTGGATAGGTTCATAGATGAGAGGGATGTGGAGGGATATGGTCCAGTGCAGGTCAGTGGAACTGGGCAGAAAATGGTTCAGCACAGACGAGAAGGGCCAAAAGGCCTGTTTCTGAGCTGTAATCTTCTCTGGTTCTAGAGACATAGAAAAACTAGAGCACCATACAGGCCCTTCAACCCACAAAGTTACGCTGAACATGTCCCTACCTTCGAGATTACTAGGCTAACCTATAACCCTCTACCTTAATAAGTCTGATGTATTTATTTAAAAGTCTCTTAAAAAAACCCATCACCACCGATGGCAGCCGATTCCATTCACTCACCACCCTCTGAGTGAAAAACTTACCCCTAACATCCCCTCTGTACTTACCCCCCTGCACCTTAAATCTGTGTCCTCTCGTAGTGACCACTTCAGCTCGGGGAAATAGTCTCTGAGAATCCACCCTATCTATTTCTCTCAACATTTTATAAACCTCTATCAGGTCGCCTCTCAACCTACGTCTCTCCAGTGAGAAGAGTCCCAGCTCCCTCAACCTATCTTCATAAGGCCTGCCTCCCAATCCAGGCAGCATCCTTGTAAATCTCCTCTGAACCCTCTCAATAGCTTCTTCTATCTTTTAATTTCAGGATTCCATCTGGCAGTGTTTCACTTTTACTCCAACACTCACTCTGTCTCTGTCTCTCTCTCTGTCTCTCTCTCTCTGTCTCTCTCTCTCTCTCTCTCTCGCTCACTCCGTCTCTCTCTCTCTCGCTCGCTCCGTCTCTCTCTCGCTCGCTCCGTCTCTCTCTCTCTCGCTCGCTCCGTCTCTCTCTCTCTCGCTCGCTCCGTCCCTCGCTCCGTCTCGCTCGCTCGCTCTCTCGCTCGCTCTCCCTCTCGCTCTCCCTCTCGCTCTCCCTCCCTCTCGCTCTCCCTCCCTCTCGCTCTCCCTCCCTCTCTCTCTCTGTCTCTCTCTCACTCCGTCTCTCACTCGCTCACTCTGTCTCTCTCACTCTCGCTCGCTCTGTCTCTCTCTCTCTCGCTCGCTCT
The DNA here is from genome assembly GCA_024679065.1 of Sphyrna mokarran. Taxonomy (NCBI): domain Eukaryota; kingdom Metazoa; phylum Chordata; class Chondrichthyes; order Carcharhiniformes; family Carcharhinidae; genus Sphyrna; species Sphyrna mokarran. Next base: position 9,889 of record JAGIQG010000365.1, read on the forward strand.
GTCTCTCTCTCTCTCTCGCTCGCTCCGTCTCTCTCTCGCTCGCTCCGTCTCTCTCTCTCTCGCTCGCTCCGTCTCTCTCTCGCTCGCTCCGTCCCTCGCTCCGTCCCTCGCTCCTTCCCTCGCTCTCGCTCGCTCCGTCTCGCTCTCTCTCTCTCTCTCTCGCTCTCCCTCCCTCTCGCGCTCTCTCTCTCGCTCTCTCCTCTCTCGCTCTCCCTCGCTCTCCCCTCTCCGCTCTCCCTCTCTCCTCTCTCCCTCTCCCTCGCTCTTCCCTCTCTCTCGCTCTCCCTCGCTCTCCCTCTCCCTCGCTCTCCCTCGTCCTCCCCTCCCGCTCTCCCTCTCCCTCCCTCTCCTCCCTCTCCCTCCCTCTCCCTCTCCCTCCCTCTGCTCTCTCTCCCTCTCGCTTCGCTCTCCCGCTGTCTCTCTCTCTCTCGCTCGCTCTCTCTCTCTCTCGCTCGCTCTCTCTCGCTCTCTCTCTCTCTCGCTCGCTCTCGCTCGCTCTCTCTCTCGCTCGCTCCGTCTCTCTCTCGCTCTCTCTCTCGCTCGCTCCGTCTCTCGCTCTCTCTCTCGCTCGCTCCTCTCTCGCTCTCTCTCTCTCTCGCTCGCTCTCTCTCTCGCTCGCTCGCTCTCTCTCTCGCTCGCTCCGTCTCTCGCTCGCTCCGTCTCTCGCTCTCCCTCTCGCTCGCTCCGTCTCTCGCTCTCTCTCTCGCTCCGTCTCTCGCTCGCTCCGTCTCTCGCTCGCTCTGTCTCTCGCTCTCTCTCTCGCTCTCTCTCTCGCTCGCTCCGACTCTCGCTCTCTCTCTCGCTCGCTCCATCTCTCGCTCTCTCGCTCGCTCGCTCCGTCTCTCGCTCGCTCGCTCCGTCTCTCGCTCGCTCGCTCCGTCTCTTGCACTCTCGCTCCGTCTCTCGCTCGCTCCGTCTCTCGCTCGCTCCATCTCTCGCTCTCTCTCCCTCTCGCTCCGTCTCTCGCTCCGTCTCTCGCTCTCTCTCCCGCTCGCTCCGTCTCTCGCTCTCTCTCTCTCCCGCTCGCTCCGTCTCTCGCGCTCTCTCTCTCTCTCGCTCCATCTCTTGCTCGCTCTGTCTCTCGCTCGCTCCGTCTCTCGCTCGCTCCGTCTCTCGCTCTCTCTCTCGCTCTCTCTCCCGCTCGCTCCGTCTCTCGCTCTCTCTCCCGCTCGCTCCGTCTCTCGCTCTCTCTCCCGCTCGCTCCGTCTCTCGCTCTCTCTCCCTCTCGCTCCGTCTCTCGCTCTCTCTCTCTCTCTCGCTCGGTCTCTCGCTCGGTCTCTCTCTCACTCTCTCGCTCGGTCTCTCGCTCGGTCTTCTTTACTCAAAGAGTGATTAGGGAGTGGAATGCCCTGCCTGCAGCTGTTGTAGATGCGCCAAGTTTGGTGGCGTTTAAGAGGTTAATTGATAAGTATATGGAAGAGAAGGGAATGGTTTAGTTTAGAGGGGCATTGCTTTTTATTTTGGTCGGCACAACATCGAAGGCCGAAGGGCCTGTTCTGTGCTGTAATGTTCTATGTGCTATGTTCTATGTCTCTCGCTCCGTCTCTCGCTCCGTCTCTTGCTCCATCTCTCGCTCCCTCTCTCGCTCTATTTCTCGCTCGGTCTCTCTCTCTCTCTCTCTCGGTCTCTCTCTCTCTCGGTCTCTCCTCTCTCTCTGTCTCGGTCTCTCTCTCTCTCTATCTCGTCTCTCTCTCTCTCTCTGCTCTCTCTCTCTCTCTCGTCTCTCTCTCTCTCTCGGTCTCTCTCTCTCGCTGTCTCTCTCTCTCTCGCTATTTTCACTCGGTTCTCCTCTCTCGGCTCTCTCTCTCTCTGGTCTCTCTCTATCTCGCTATTTCTGCTTGGTCTCTCTCTCTCTCGGTTCTCTCTCTCTCGTCTCTCTCTCTTCGGTCTCTCTCTCTCGCGCTCTCTCTCGCTCTCGGTCTCTCTCTCACTCTCTCGCTCTCTCTCTCTCTCGCTCCGTCTCTCTCGCTCTCCTCTCTCTCGCTTGTCTCTCGCTCTCTCTCTCGCTCCGTCGCTCACTCTCTCTCTCGCCTCTCTCTCTCACTCCGTCTCTCGCTCTCTCTCTCTTGCTCCGTCTCTCGCGCTCTCTCTCTCTCGCTCCGTCGCGCTCTCTCTCTCTCTCGCTCCGTCTCTCTCGCTCTCTCTCTCGCTCTCTTTCTCACTCTCTCTCTCTCGTTCTCTCTCGTTCTCTCTCTCGCTCTCTCTCTCGCTCTCTCTCGCTTTCTCTCTCTCTCTCGCTCCGTCTCTTGCTCTGTCTCTCGCTCTTTCTCGCTCCGTCTCTCGCTCTCTCTGTCTCTCTCTCGCTCCGTCTCTCTCTCGCTCTGAGTGACAGTGGGAAAAAGGGAAGGGGAGAGGAGAGAGAGACAGAAAGGAATTGTTCCTTCCCGTTGACGAGAGTGTGTGGAATGAATGTTGTGAGCACAGAAACTTTAATCGCAGCAGAGAGGGCTGGATTGGAGAGAGATCCCGAATCCCTTCCTCACCCATAGGGAAGTGGAGATCTGGAACTCTGTCTCCCAGAATGCCTAGGGAGCATTTCATATCTCTGAACTTGTCCATTCAAATGATTAATTGGGATTGAAGGTTACAGAACCAACACTGGTTAAACTAACGTAGGGATCAACCTAGTTTCAGTGGGGTGGAGGGGCTGAACAGGCTGGAGAAGGGGCTGAATGGCCTCCTCCTGTTGGGCATTGGGGAGAGTTACAGAACAGAGAGATCTCGGGGTACAGGTTCATAGCTCCTGGAAAGTGGAGTCACAGGCGGACAGAGTGGTGAAGAAGGTATTTGGCAATGCTTGGTTTCATCGCTCAGAACATTGAATCCAGGAGTTGGGGACGGTCTTGTTGAAGTTGTACAAGACATTGGTAAGGCCACACTTGGAAATACTGTGTACAGTTCTGGTCACCCGATTATAGAAAGGATATTATTAAACTAGAAAGAGGGCAGGAAAAGATTTACTAGGATGTTACCGGGACTTGATGGATTGAGTTATAAGGAGAGGCTGGATAGACTGGGACTTTTTTCTCTGGAGCGTAGGAGGCTGAGGGGTGATCTTATAGAGGTCTATAAAATAATGAGGGGCACAGATCAGCGAGATAGTCAATATCTTTTCCCCCAAAGGTAGGGGAGTCTAAAACTAGAGGGGACAGGTTTAAGGTGAGAGGGGAGAGGGTCCAGAGGGGCAATTTTTTCACCCAGAGGGTGGTGAGTGTCTGGAACGAGCTGCCAGAGACAGTAGTAGAGGTGGGTACAATTTTATCTTTTAAAAAGCATTTAGACAGTTACATGGGTACGATGGGTATAGAGGGAGATGGGGCAAATGGGGGCAATTGGGATTAGCTTAGGGGTTTAAAAAAATGGGGCAGCATGGGGGAGTGGGGCCGAAGGGCCTGTTTCCGTGCTGTAAACCTGTGTGACTGTCACAAGGTTGTCTGAACATTTGTCAGGGTGGGGGGTTGTTTTTGTTCACTGATTTCTAACGTTTGCTCCCTCTCCCGTCCATCGGTAGGTCAATCTGATCTTCCCTGTGGTCTACCTGTTGTTCTGGGCCTTCCTGCTCATCTTCAGCCTGTGGTCAGAGCCCGTAGTGTGTGGCATCGGACTGGCAATCATGCTCACTGGTGTTCCCGTCTACTTCCTGGGCGTCTACTGGACAAAGAAGCCCGAGTGCTTTGATAGACTTGTGGGTAAGGATGGCAAACCCTGTCCCTGGGCACACGACCCTCCACACGCCCTCCCCACCCCCTCCCATTCATCTGTCCTCCCCATTACCAGAAAACAAGATGGCTCATCGCTCCGGGATGTCTCAAAAGAACACAGAAAATTCCAGCACAGGAACAGGCCCTTCGGCCCCTCCAATCCTGCACTGACCCCATGCTGCCCCAGACTGAACTAAAACCCCCTCCCCTTCCGGGGACCGGATCCCTCTATTCCCATCCTATTGATGGATTTGTCCCCTTAAAACTCACTATCGTATCCGCTTCCACTCCCTCCCCCGGCAGCGAGTTCCAGGCACCCACCACCCTCTGTGTAAAAAATCTGCCTCGTACATCTCCTTTAAACCTTGCCCCTCGCACCTTAAACCTGTTCCCCCCACCCCCAGTAATTCACTCTTCCACCCTGGGGGAAAAGCTTCTGACTATCCGCTCTGTCCCTCATAATCTTGTAGATTTCTATCAGGTCTCCCCTCACCCTCTGTCGCTCCAGTGAGAACAAACCAAGTTTCTCCAACCTCTCCTCGTAGCTAATGTGCTCCGTACCAGGGGCAACATCCTGGGAAATCTTTTCTGTAACCCTCTCCAAAGCCTCCACATCCTTCTGGTAGTGTGGGGCCACCCAGAATTGAACTCTATATTCCAAGTGCAGCCTCACTAAAGGTTCTATAAAGCTGCAACGTGACTTGCCAATGTTTAAACTCAGTGCCCCGGCCGATGAAGGCCAGCATGCCGTATGCCCTCTTAACTACCTTCTCCATCTGCATTGCCACTTTCAGTGACCTGTGTACCTGTACACCCAGATCCCTCTGCCTATCAATACTCTGAAGGGTTCTGCCATTTACTGTATATTTCCTATCTGTATTAGACCTTCCAAAATGCCCCTCCAACTCCACACGGAAGAACAAAATGGGTTGGGGTTATGTGGAATTCGTCACATCCGGTGGGTTTGATAATGTCATTTCATACTGCTGTCTCTCTCTCTCTCTCTCTCTGTCCCCCTCCATTCCCCACCCCCCCCTCACTCCCTCCAGACTCCATCACCTACTTTGGCCAGAAGCTGTGTTTGGTTGTATACCCGCAGGAGGGTCCCTGTGAGGATGAACAGGAGCTGCAGGATCTCTCTGAGGCTGTGTGTCAGACCATGAAGGAGGAGGAGAAGGTCTAGCCTGGGAGTTCGAGGGAAGGGCGAGGATGGGGGGGGGGGGGGGGGGTGGGGGGGGGGTGTGATTTTAAACTTGATGGTGCGGAGGTGTGAGCTGAGGGGAGAGGGTGGAGGCGACAGCCCAGGCCTGACGGAGGTGTGGGCCCGAGGAGGGGACGGCAATGAGGAAGATCGTAGATCGAGTCTGAGACTCCCATCCTCTGATCGGAGAGGTTCACCCATTCAGAAGTGGATTTGTGTTTTGTGTTACCGGGGAGGGAGGGAGGGGTTTGCGGGAGAGGGGAGCGGGAAGAATGAGACACGGAAAGAGATATATGTGCATTATTATCTAAAGATATATAAAAATATATTTTTAAAAATAGAACTGTTCCAGAAATGGAATGGCAGGAAGCTGATGGATATCTGAGAGCGGGGTTATCCGTGGGGATTGGGGCGGGGGTTAGAGAGAGAAACTGGCGCCCCGTGTCTCGGGGAGGGAGGCAGGATGGGGGAAAAGTGGGGGGGGGTTTGTCGCTGGGGGCGTACCATTACCCTCCTCCTCCTCCCCCTACTGCCCGGTCTGGAAAGAGGCCCCATCTCGAGTCACCGTGGGTCTTCAAGGGCATCTTGTCACAAGGAATGACCACCCCCCCACCCTCGTCCCCCATCACCGACCTCCCCCGCCCCAGCTCTGCCTGGACTCTGCCCAGATGCCAGCCGTGCCAAAACAGCCTCTCTGGCACCATTTTCTGTTTTGTCTTTTCGGGAGTGTGGGGCATGCGGGAACATCTTGGCGGCCATTTTGGGAAAGGACAGGTGCCACACCTGCCTCCCGCCACCCGTTGCCCACCTCAGTGGGAATGCAACTGCTCAGGCCGGCCCAGAATGCAACTGCTCAGGCCGGCCCAGAATGCAACGGGCTGCTCAGGCCGGCCCAGAATGCAACTGCTCAGGCCGGCCCAGAATGCAACGGGCTGCTCAGGCCGGCCCAGAATGCAACTGCTCAGGCCGGCCCAGAATGCAACTGCTCAGGCCGGCCCAGAATGCAACTGCTCAGGCCGGCCCAGAATGCAACCTGCTCAGGCCGGCCCAGAATGCAACTGCTCAGGCCGGCCCAGAATGCAACTGCTCAGCCGGCCCAGAATGCAACTGCTCAGGCCGCCAGAATGCAACGGGCTGCTCAGGCCGGCCCAGAATCATGCACGGCCCAAAGCAACTGCTCAGGCCGGCCCAGAATGCAACTGCTCAGGCGGCCCAGAATGCAAGGGCCAGCCGGCCAAACGCCACCGCCCACCCCAGAATGCAACTGCTCAGGCCGGCCCAGAATGCAACGGGCTGCTCAGGCCGGCCCAGAATGCAACTGCTCAGGCCGGCCCAGAATGCAACGGGCTGCTCAGGCCGGCCCAGAATGCAACTGCTCAGGCCGGCCCAGAATGCAACTGCTCAGGCCGGCCCAGAATGCAACTGCTCAGGCCGGCCCAGAATGCAACTGCTCAGGCCGGCCCAGAATGCAACTGCTCAGGCCGGCCCAGAATGCAACTGCTCAGGCCGGCCCAGAATGCAACTGCTCAGGCCGGCCCAGAATGCAACTGCTCAGGCCGGCCCAGAATGCAACTGCTCAGGCCGGCCCAGAATGCAACTGCTCAGGCCAGCCCAGAATGCAACGGGCTGCTCAGGCCGGCCCAGAATGCAACTGCTCAGGTCGGCCCAGAATGCAACGGGCTGCTCAGGCCGGCCCAGAATGCAACGGGCTGCTCAGGCCGGCCCAGAATGCAACGGGCTGCTCAGGCCGGCCCAGAATGCAACGGGCTGCTCAGGCCGGCCCAGAATGCAATGGGTCCATTATCACTCCTGTTTTTTTAACCTTTTAAATAAATTCCATTTGTGAAAATTCCAAGTGTGAAAGTGTGAGCTGTCCGTCAGTAATCATTGGCACATTTCTGTCGATTGGATTGCGTTAACTGTTTGCCAGCGGAGATTTGGACTGGAATGTGTTTCTATAATCTTGTTCTCTGCCAATCTTTGTGACTGGACAGGAGAACAGTCCTTCAATCACTCCGTGTGTCTGTGTGAGAGAGAGAGAGAGGGACAGGTCGAGGCTGGATTCCTGCTCTCAGATCTGCCACTAAACACGGACACTCCATCGCTGGACAACATCACTCCAAACTCAACACAACTGCCATTTTATAGCCCGGCAGCCATTTGCAGGGTGTTGGTCCCACCCGGGGGCAGCCATTTGCAGGGTGTTGGTCCCACCCGGGGGCAGCCATCTGCAGGGTGTCTTAGTCCCCAATCTGAACACCTACCCCCCCACCAACGCCCCTCCCCTCCCCCTCACACGCAACCTACCTCCCAAACACTGTGCCCCAGGCAGTGAGGGAGTGTGGGGATAAGCTGTGATCCTCACCTCCTCCCCTAAGTTCGGGGTTCTTTAGCCAAATGCCAGGCTGCGGCCCAGCTCGGTACCCCCCCCCCCCCAAGTTTCAGGCCGTATATCCCAATCAGAGCCATCCGTCAGGGAGGGGGAGAGGAAACCGTTCAGATCTCATAGCTTATAGCCAGGCAAAAGGTGCTAATGTCAGCTAAACAAAATGAGCTGAACTGTGCATTCTGACACATATTTAAGTGTTATATATCTGTCATAAAGCAGTGTCTGATATCGCTGTCAGATTGTATTCCAAGGTTGTCAATTAAATTTTGCAAAGTTTTATTATTCACTTGCTCTTTGTACATTGTCCTGGAGAGAGAGAGAGAGAGAGACAGAAAGCAGGAGAGCGAGAGAGCAAGAGACAGAGAGGAGAGAGAGCCTAATTCTCCAGTCTCAGTTCCAAATGTGAAACTGCCTATCAAACACTCCCAGGACAGGTACAACACGGGGTTAGATACAGAGTAAAGCTCCCTCTACACTGTCCCCCCATCAAACACTCCCAGGACACGTACAGCACGGGGTTAGATACAGAGTAAAGCCCCTCTACACTGTCCCCATCAAACACTCCAGGACAGGTACAGCCCGGGGTTAGATACAGAGTAAAGCTCCCTCTACACTGTCCCCCCATCAAACACTCCCAGGACAGGTACAGCACGGGGTTAGATACAGAGTAAAGCTCCCTCTACACTGTCCCCCATCAAACACTCCCAGGACAGGTACAGCACGGGGTTAGATACAGAGTAAAGCTCCCTCTACACTGTCCCCCCCATCAAACACTCCCAGGACAGGTACAGCCCCTTATAAGCAGACGGAGTGAGTTGGCAGGCCTGAGAGGTGATTAGATCTGTTTTTTTGTAGTTTGTTCTTGCGGACAAAGGGCCGTTATATAATTCCAGGCAAACAATGGGGCTTTTCACTGGAATTTAGGTCACTTTGTGTTTGAGCCCAGATGGTTTTATACCTGAGGGAATTTCGAAGGCTGTATTCGCACCAATAACAGTGAACAATCCTCGATTACTCTCTGCCAGACCTTCACTTCTGAGTGTTACTGTGTACCACTTTTAGTATCCAGTCAATATCCTGGAGCAAAAGCAAGAAGAAAGTTTATTTATTCATCTCACAAGCTAACTGACATTAACACTGCAATGAAGTTATTTTAAAAATCCCACTCTGGTGCCTGCTCGGGTTACAGTAAGGGACAATTTAACATGGCCAATCCAGCCAAACCTCTACGTTTGTGCATTGTGGGAGGAAGCAGAGCACCCAGTGGAAACCCACGCAGACACGGGGAGAATGTGCAGGCTCAACACAGACAGTGACCCGAGCCAGGAATCGAACCCAGATTCCAGATGCTGTGAGACAGCAGCGCTAACCCACTGTGGCACTGAGTCAGCTATTCGAGCCTGGATTGGCCGTGCTAAATTGTCCCTTAGTGTCCAAAGATGTGTAGGTTAGGGTGGATTGGCCGTGCTAAATTGTCCCTTAGTGTCCAAAGATGTGTAGGTTAGGGTGGATTGGCCGTGCTAAATTGTCCCTTAGTGTCCAAAGATGTGCAGGTTAGGGTGGATTGGCCGTGCTAAATTGTCCCTTAGTGTCCAAAGATGTGTAGGTTAGGGTGGATTGGCCGTGCTAAATTGTCCCTTAGTGTCCAAAGATGTGCAGGTTAGGGTGGATTGGCCGTGCTAAATTGTCCCTTAGTGTCCAAAGATGTGCAGGTTAGGGTGGATTGGCCGTGCTAAATTGCCCCTTAGTGTCCAAAGATGTGCAGGTTAGGGTGGATTGGCCGTGCTAAATTGCCGCTTAGTGTCCAAAGATGTGCAGGTTAGGGTGGATTGGCCGTGCTAAATTGTCCCTTAGTGTCCAAAGATCTAACTGGTCAGATTGAACATAGAAACATAGAACAGTACAGCACAGCACAGGCCCTTCGGCCCTCAATGTTCTGCCGAGCTTTGTCTGAACCCAAGATCAAACTATCCCACTCCCTATCATTCCGGTGTGCTCCATGTGTCTATCCAATAACAGCTTGAAAGTTCCTAAAAGTGTCCGACTCCACTATCACAGCAGGCAGTGCATTCCACACCCCAACCACTCTCTGAGTGAAGAATCTACCTCGGACATCCCTCCGATATCTCCCACCATCAACCTTATAGTTATGCCCCCCCTAGGAGCAGCTACATCCACCCGAGGAAATAGTCTCTGCCCGTCCACTCTATCAATCCCCCTCATCATCCTATAAACCTCTATTAAATCGCCTCTCATCCCCCTCCACTCTAAAGAGAAAAATCCCCAGCTCCCTCAACCTTTCCTCATAAGACCTACCCTCCAAACCCAGGCAGCATCCTGGTAAATCTCCTCTGCACTCTCTCCAATGCTTCCACATCCTTCTTATAGTGAGGTGACCAGAACTGAACACAATATTCCAAATGTGGTCTCTCCAAGGTCTGGTACAGTTGCAGCATAACCCCACGGCTCTGAAACTCAAACCCCCTGTTAATAAACACTAACACACTATAAGCTTCTTCATGGCTCTATCCACTTGAGTGGCAACCTTCAGAGATCTTGTGGATATGAACCCCAAGATCTCTCTGTTCCCCCACATTCCTCAGAACCCTGCCGTTGACCCTGTAATCTGCATTCAAATTTGTCAGACCAGAATGAATCACCTCGCACTTATCAGGGTTAAACTCCACTTTTCAGCCCAGCTCTGCATCCTACCAATGTCTCTTTGCAGTCTGCAAGAGCCCTCCACCTCATCCACTACTCCACCAATCTTGGTGTCATCAGTAAATTTACTGGCACACCCTTCAGCCCCTTCTTCCAAATTGATAAATATTGCTTGATGGGCAGTGGTGGGGTTATGAGAGTATGGTGGGGAAAGGGCCTGGGTAAGATGCTCTGTTGGAGAGTTGATGTAAACATGATGGGCTGAATGGCCTCCTCCTGCACTTAGGAGAATCTATCAGTGTGTGTGTATATCTGTGACTGTGTGCATTGTGTGTGTGTGTCTGTGTATGTGTGTGTGCAACTGTCTGTGAATGTGTGTGTATATTTGTATGTATCTTTGTGTGTGTGCACGAACGTGTGCATGTCTCTGTGTGAGAGTCTGGGTGTGTGTGTCCGTGTGTTTCTGTGTATGTCTACGTGTGTGTCTTGTGCCTCTGTGTGTATGTGTGTCTCTGTATTTCTATGTGCATGTGTGTGTATGAGTCTGTATGAGTGTGTGTGTGCGTGTGAGTTTATGTGTGTGTATGTGTGTCAGTCTGTATGAGTGTGTGTGTGTGTGCGTGTGAGTCTGTGAGTTTATATGTGTGTATGTGTGTCAGTCTGTATGAGTTTGTGTATGTGTGTGTGAGTGAGTCTGTGAGTTTGTGTGTGAGTCTGTATGTGTGTGTGTGTGCGTGTGAGTCTGTATGAGTGTGCGTGTGAGTGTGTGCGTGTGAGTATGTGTGTCAGTCTGTATGTGTGTGTGTGTGCGTGTGAGTATGTGTGTCAGTCTGTATGAGTGTGTGTGTGAGTGTGAGTCTGTGAGTTTGTGTGTGAGTCTGTATGAGTGTGCGTGTGTGCGTGTATGTGTGTCAGTCTGTATGAGTGTGTGTGTGTGAGTCTGTGAGTTTGTGTGTGAGTCTGTATGAGTGTGCGTGTGAGTGTGTGCGTGATAGTCATTGTAGTGTGTGTGGTGTGAGTATGTGTGTCAGTCTGTATGAGTGGTGGAGTGTGAGTCTGTGAGTTGTGTGTGAGTCTGTATGAGTGTGTGTGCGTGTATGTGTGTCAGTCTGTATGAGTGTGTGTGTGTGAGTTGGAGTTTTGGATGAGTGTGTGCGTGTGAGTATGTGTGTCAGTCTGTATGAGTGTGTGTGTGAGTGTGAGTCTGTGAGTTTGTGTGTGAGTCTGTATGAGTGTGTGCGTGAGTATGTGTGTCAGTTTGTATGTGTGTGTGTGTGTGAGTGAGTCTGTGAGTGTGTGTGTGAGTCTGTATGTGTGTGTGTGTGTGTGTGTGTGTGCGTGAGTATGTGTGTCAGTCTGTATGAGTGTGTGTCTGTGAATGTGTCTGAGTTTGTGTGTGAGTCTGTATGTGTGTGTGTGTGTGTGTGAGTCAGTGCATGAGTCTGCCTGTAATTCTAAACTCCTAATCTCCAGCCCCTTACCCCCCCCCCCCCACCCCCAGTTCTCCGCTGGCTCCCACTTCCCCCAGCGATTGCTGGCTCACTGAGATTACTGACTGAGGGGAGAAAAGATTAACCAGGATTTCACGTTAACAAAAATCACTGGATTCTGTCAGCAGGGAGCAGTTTGCTTTTCAGAGTTTGGTTTAGAGTCAATGAGTGTCTGGGATGGAACCCCCCTACTGGCTTCATGTCGCACTATCTGTAACTCCCATGACTTGCCTGAAGTTGTAAAATCTCCCTTACTGTCCTGTCCGAAGACAATACACATCTCTTTAACCGATGTTAATGCTTTCTCCACTCACATTGTCTGCATCTTTAAAGACTTGAATAGCAGGTTAACTAAAGACTCGCATTCTAATCAGTAATCTGTAAACTGTGCGTGTGCCTTTATGTGCCCTGTTTGTGATCAGAACAGAGAACAAAACAGCATGGGAAACAGGCCCTTCGGCCCAACGAGCCCGCGCCGTCACCCCGATGTTCCCACCTCTACCCGTGATCCCTGTCTATGTTTATAGATCTATGGATTAAAAACCAAATTTGAGACAATTTAGGGAGAATTTGTTTTGCCAATTAGCCTAAGAGCACATCTTTGGGATGTGGGAGGAAACCGGAGCACCCGGAGAAAACCCACGCAAGCACGGGGAGAATGCACAAACTCCCACAGACACAGGCCCAAATCCATGTATCTGCACAGCACAGCGATAGTCACTGAGCTGTCGTGTTGCCCATCAAATGGTTCAGATCAAGCATACACTAACGACGTGAAGCACTAGGATACTCTCGAAAAAAATCTAAGAGCAGCCCTCTCATGACCCATCGCTAGAACTCCCCACTCACTCGACAAAGGGGCAAACCCCGAAAGCTAGTGGCATTTATAGCAAACAAATCTGTTGGACTTTAACCTGGTGTTGTGAGACTTCTTAGCATCAAACCCCGCCAGGATAGGAACAGCATGGCGGGGGCAGATACAGGGAGATATTGGACAATTTAAAAACTATTATGGACAGGCAGTTTGAGATTCATAAACAAATGTATTAGGCTGCAACATTAGGGCAAATTGGCACTTATCAAAACATGAAAACAAAAAAATGCTCGGATAGAGAGGCACGCACAGACATGTTGGCAGAGGCACACTGATTAACACTTTGATTTCTTAAAATAAAAGCCCTGTTTAAATTGCCACTGGACGGTGGGCGTTAACCCAGCAAACCCACACAGCTAGGTTAGGATCAGGACTCACATTCCGCAGTCACTGAAACACTCCCGAATCACCTGCCTTACTGCGATGGGATGCTGTGTTTGGGAGCAGGAGAGGAAAATGGGATATGGATAACCGCTCACGTGGAGGCTAAGCTCAAGGTTATCTGTTAGAGAATCCACACAGATCAGGGAGAACCAAAGAAGGAATGCTGAAACTGAGAGCTGGCTTTGTGGAAAGCTTTAGAGATTGTTGCGTTCATTTTCCCAGTGAAATGTTATCAATCTGATGAGATTAGACATGGTAAAAATCTTTCTGCAGGTTAATGCATGCTATCTCCTGAGTGAAACGACATTGACGCATTAGAAAGTAAACCAGATTGGGTTTTGGACCGTCTGAATACACCTGCTATTTTTTAGTTTCCTTCCTGACAAAAATAGGGTCCTTGGCGCTACGAGGCAGCAATGCCAACCACTGTGCCACACACTCCAGCCCAGCCCGCTACAGGGACACTACAAACTTCTGGGCTCGTCCTTACCGGGAGAGACCGTAGACACAAAATGGGGAGACGGGGACACAATACGGGGAGACAACATGAACAGGCAACATGGGGGACACGGGGAGACAACATAGGGAGATCCTCAGAACTCTTCTTCACTATTCTATTGGTTCAAGGTTGGTTTGCAGGTCGGCTCCAACTCTCCCATCTTTCACTCAACACCTTTAAGATATTATTAAGGAACAAGCATGTAGAAATTCTGATCTTGGGGCATTTCAATTGAAATTCCAGGTGAAGGCACACAACCTTCCTTCCTTCCCAGTGTCTCTGAGCACTTGGATTGGGGGGGAACTCTTTTGGGGCAGAGACTCTGCTGCTGCTATCTCCCTTCCCGGCCACCAGGTGCCGCTGTAACCCTCCCAGGCGGCGCTGCTCCTCCCAGTGTCGCCTCTTGCCGGCGCTCCCGGCGGGGGAGGCGCCGCAGCTCGTTGGCAGAACATCCGGGACCTGAGAAGAGGGGGCGGGGACGGCCGCCATGTTACCGTGACGTTTAAACCGGGCCCCGCCCCCCCCCCCCCCCCCCCCCACAAAAGGCGTTTTTTTATTTAAAAAATAACCGAGAGATTAAAAAAAAAAACACAACACGGAGAAAGTGAGAGAAATTCCGGGGCGGAAAAATCAGGCCGGAAACCCATAAAATCAATAAAATATTATAGAGTTTAATAACGCGCATGCGCCCTGCGACCTGACCGCGAATTAAGTGAAAAAGGAAACGGCGCTGCCGGGAACGGAGAAGGAACCGAAAGTCTGCCGGCTGAGGATGTGAATAATAATCGGCAAGATTCACAATATTAAAAGATTCAAATGTTGCTGCCTGGGCGCATGTGCGGGAGGAGCTCTGACGCCGAGTCTCCCTGGCAACGCAAGATGGCCGCCGCCCGTCCCCCCCCTGGCGACGCAAGATGGCCGCCGCCCGTCTCCCCTGGCGACGCAAGATGGCCGCCGCCCGTCTCCCCTGGCGACGCAAGATGGCCGCCGGCGGTGGGTGTGATCGCAGCGCAGGCGCAGTGAGGTCCTGCCCGCAGCCCATTGTCCAGATTGTCCCCCTAGTGGATGTGGTGGGGATGGTGCAGCAGATGGAGCAACAACCAGTTCAAGAGAAGCGCAATGCTGCTCCTGTTTTCACTCCTCTCCCCAGTCTCAGCATTGCAGAGTGTTTAAACAATCCCAGTTTCAATGGGGGGGAGAAGCTGCAATGCTGCTCCCTGTTCACTCCTCTCCCCCAGTCTCAGCATTGCAGAGTGTTTAAACAATCCCAGTTTCAATGGGGGGGAGAGAAGCTGCAATGCTGCTCCCTGTTGTTCACCCTCTCCCCCAGTCTCAGCATTGAGAGTGTTTAAACAATCCCAGTTTCAATGGGGGGAGAGAAGCTGCAATGCTGCTCCCGTTTTCACTCCTCTCCCCCAGTCTCAGCATTGCAGAGTGTTTAAACAATCCCAGTTTCAATGGGGGGGAGAGAAGCTGCAATGCTGCTCCCTGTTGTTCACTCCTCTCTCCAGTCTCAGCATTGCAGAGTGTTTAAACAATCCCAGTTTCAATGGGGGGGAGAGAAGCTGCAATGCTGCTCCCTGTTGTTCACTCCTCTCTCCCCCAGTCTCAGCATTGCAGAGTGTTTAAACAATCCCAGTTTCAATGGGGAGGGGAGAGAAGCTGCAATGCTGCTCCCTGTTGTTCACTCCTCTCTCCCCCAGTCTCAGCATTGCAGAGTGTTTAAACAATCCCAGTTTCAATGGGGGGGAGAGAAGCTGCAATGCTGCTCCCTGTTGTTCACTCCTCTCTCCCCCAGTCTCAGCATTGCAGAGTGTTTAAACAATCCCAGTTTCAATGGGGGGGGAGAGAAGCTGCAATGCTGCTCCCTGTTGTTCACTCCTCTCCCCCCAGTCTCAGCATTGCAGAGTGTTTAAACAATCCCAGTTTCAATGGGGGGGGAGAGAAGCTGCAATGCTGCTCCCTGTTGTTCACTCCTCTCTCCCCCAGTCTCAGCATTGCAGAGTGTTTAAACAATCCCAGTTTCAATGAGGGGGGAGAGAAGCTGCAATGCTGCTCCCTGTTGTTCACTCCTCTCCCCAGTCTCAGCATTGCAGAGTGTTTAAACAATCCCAGTTTCAATGGCGAGGGGAGAGAAGCTGCAATGCTGCTCCCTGTTGTTCACTCCTCTCTCCCCCAGTCTCAGCATTGCAGAGTGTTTAAACAATCCCAGTTTCAATGGGAGGGGAGAGAAGCTGCAATGCTGCTCCCTGTTGTTCACTCCTCTCTCCCCCAGTCTCAGCATTGCAGAGTGTTTAAACAATCCCAGTTTCAATGGGGGGGGGAGAGAAGCTGCAATGCTGCTCCCTGTTGTTCACTCCTCTCTCCCCAGTCTCAGCATTGCAGAGTGTTTAAACAATCCCAGTTTCAATGAGGGGGGAGAGAAGCTGCAATGCTGCTCCCTGTTGTTCACTCCTCTCTCCCCCAGTCTCAGCATTGCAGAGTGTTTAAACAATCCCAGTTTCAATGGGGGGGGAGAGAAGCTGCAATGCTGCTCCCTGTTGTTCACTCCTCTCTCCCCCAGTCTCAGCATTGCAGAGTGTTTAAACAATCCCAGTTTCAATGAGGGGGGAGAGAAGCTGCAATGCTGCTCCCTGTTGTTCACTCCTCTCCCCAGTCTCAGCATTGCAGAGTGTTTAAACAATCCCAGTTTCAATGGGGGGGAGAGAAGCTGCAATGCTGCTCCCTGTTGTTCACTCCTCTCCCCCCCAGTCTCAGCATTGCAGAGTGTTTAAACAATCCCAGTTTCAATGGGGGGGAGAAGCTGCAATGCTGCTCCCTGTTATTCACTCCTCTCTCCCCCAGTCTCAGCATTGCAGAGTGTTTAAACAATCCCAGTTTCAATGGGGGGGAAGAAGCTGCAATGCTGCTCCCTGTTGTTCACTCCTCTCTCCCCCAGTCTCAGCATTGCAGAGTGTTTAAACAATCCCAGTTTCAATGGGGGAGAGAAGCTGCAATGCTGCTCCCTGTTGTTCACTCCTCTCTCCCCCCAGTCTCAGCATTGCAGAGTGTTTAAACAATCCCAGTTTCAATGGGGGGGGAGAAGCTGCAATGCTGCTCCCTGTTGTTCACTCCTCTCCCCAGTCTCAGCATTGCAGAGTGTTTAAACAATCCCAGTTTCAATGAGGGGGGGGAGAAGCTGCAATGCTGCTCCCTGTTATTCACTCCTCTCTCCCCCAGTCTCAGCATTGCAGAGTGTTTAAACAATCCCAGTTTCAATGGGGGGGGGGAGAGAAGCTGCAATGCTGCTCCCTGTTGTTTACTCCTGTCGATAGTAGTCATGATGTAGAGATGCCGGCGTTGGACTGGAGTAGTAAGAACTCAGTAAGAATCTAGCAACACCAATTTTATATCCAACCTATTTATTTGATAGTAAATTTGCGAGCTTTCAACACTCTGTCTTCGTCAGGCAAATGCAGTGTTCTGGTCTGCAATAGCACACATATCAGCACAGACAGTTACAGATTGCTGATTAGAAAGCGAATCCTTACATCTAACCTGCTATTCAAGTGTTAAAGTGGCTAACAATGTGTGTGAAGGGAATCCTGAGCATTGTTGGAGAATTGTGTGTTTTCTCCAGACAGCACAGTAAGTGAGGTTTTTTGCTAACCCAGGCAAGTTACGGGGGTTACGGATAGTGTGTCATGAAGCCAAGATCCCTATTAAGACCGTCCTCATGTGTGCGGTACTTGGCTATCAGTCTCTGCTCAGTGACTCTACAACAGCGGATGAATGAGAATCGCTCAACAATTACCAGGCAAAACCGTTCCCTTCCTGTGGGCGAACACTTCAGCAGTCATGGGCATTCGGCCTCCGACCTGCGGGTAAATGTTCTTCAAGGGGGCCTTTGTGACACACGACAGCACAGAGTTGCTGAGCAGAGACTGATAGCCAAGTTCCGCACACATGAGGACGGTCTTAATAGGGATCTTGGCTTCATGACACACTATCTGTAACCCCCGTAACTTGCTTGGGTTAGCAAAAAAACCTCACTTACTGTGCTGTCTGGAGAAAATACACAATTCTCTAACCAATGCTCAGGATCCCCTTCACACACATTGTTAGCCACTTTAACACTTGAATAGCAGGTTAGATGTAAGGATTCGCTTTCTAATCAGCAATCTCTGACTGTCTGTGTTGATATGTGTGCTATTGCAGACCAGAACACTGCATTTGCCTGACGAAGACAGAGTGTTGAAAGCTCGCAAATTTACTATCAAATAAATCGGTTGGATTTAAAATTGGTGTTGCTAAATTCTTACTGAGTTCATTCCTCTCCCCAGACTCAGCATTGCAGAGTATTTAAACAAGAGGGTGCATTGTCACAGCAGCAGCATCCAGACCTTAAACACCCTCCCCTAGATGTCAAATTAC
>JAGIQG010000366.1:0-35099 GCA_024679065.1 Sphyrna mokarran
GCAAACAGAGGGCGGCAAACAGAGGGCGGCAAACAGAGGGCCGCAAACAGGGGCGGCAAACAGAGGGCGGCAAACAGAGGCCCCAATCAGAGGTCAGCAAACAGAGGGCGGCAAACAGAGGTAGGCAAACAGAGGGCGGCAAACAGAAGGCGGCAAACAGTGGGCGGCAAACAGAGTGCGGCAAACAGAGGGTGGCAAACGGAGGGCGGCAAACAGAGTGCGTAAACAGAGGGCGGCAAACAGAGGGCGGCACAGAGGGCGGCAAAAAGAGGGCGGCAAACAGAGGGTGGCAAACAGAGGGCGGCAAACAGAGGGCGGCAAACAGAGGGCGGCAAACAGAGGGCGGCAAACAGAGGGCCGCAAACAGAGGGCGGCAAACAGAGGGCGGCAAACAGAGGGCGGCAAACAGAGGGCGGCAAACAGAGGGCGGCAAACAGAGGGCGGCAAACAGAGGGCGGCAAACAGAGGGCGGCAAACAGAGGGCGGCAAACAGAGGGCCCCAAACAGAAGGCGGCAAACAGAGAGCGGCAAACAGAGGGCGGCAATCAGAGAGTGGGAAACAGATGGACACAAACAAAAGGTGGCAAACCCAGGGAGGCAAACAGAGGGCCCCAAACAGAGGGTAGTAAACAGAGGGCGGAAAACAGAGGGTGGCAAACAGAGGACCCCAAACAGAGGGCGGTAAAAAGAGGGCGGCAATCAGAGGGCCCCAAACAGAATGCGGCAAACAGAGAGAGGAAAACAGAGGGAGCAAAAAGAGGACGGCAAACAGAGGGCGGCAAACAGAAGGCGGCAAACAGAGGGCCACAATCAGAGGGTGGCAAACAGAGGTTCCCAAACAGAGCGCCCTAAGCAGAGGGCAATAAACAGAGGGCAGCAAGCAGAGGTTGGAAAAGAGAGGGTGCCAAACAGAAGGCCCCAAACAGAGAGCGGGAAACAGAGTGTGGCAAACAGAGGGTGGCAAACACAGGGCAGCAAACAGAAAGCGGCAAACAGAGGGCCCCAAACAGAGGGCGGGAAACAGAGTGTGGCAAACAGAGGGTGGCAAACAGAGGGCAGCAAACAGAGGGCGGCAAACAGAGGGCCGCAAACAGAAGGTGGCAAACAGAGGGTGGCAAACAGAGGGCGGCAAACAGAGCGTGGGAAACAGACGGCTGCAAACAGAGGGTTGCAAAGAGAGGGAGGCCTACAGAATTCGACAAACAGAGGACTGCAAACTGAGTGCCCTAAACAGAGGGCCACTAACACAAGGCAGCAAACAGAGGGCCCCAACCGAGAGCGACAAACAGAGGACGGCAAACAGAGTGCCCAAACAGAGGGCGGCAAACAGAAGGAGGCAAACATAGGGCGGCAAACTGAGGGCGGCAAACAGAGTGCCCCAGACAGAGGGCAGCAAACAGAGGACAGCAAACAGAGTGCCCCAAACAGAGGGCGGCATACAGAAGGAAGCAAACATAGGGCGCAAAACTGAGGGCGGCAAACAGACGGCAGCAAACAGAGTACAACAAAGAGAGGGCCCCAAAGAGAGGGCGAACAGAGGGTGGCAAACACAGGGCCCCAAACAGAGGGCAGCAAACACAGGACGGCAAACAGAGGGCCACAAACTGCGGGCGGCAAACAGAGGGCCCCAAACAAAGGGCCCCAAACAGAGGGCAGTAAACAGAGGGCGGCAAACAGAGGGCCCAAATAAAGGGCCCCAAATAGAGGGTGGCAAACAGAGGGCACCAAAAAGAGGGCGGCAAACAGAAGTTGGCAAACAGAGGGCCCCAAACAGAGGGAACTAAACAGAAGTCGGCAAACAAAGGGCGGCAAACAGAAGGCCGCAAACAGAAGGTGGCAAACAGCGGGTGGCAAACAGAGGTACCCAAACTGAGGATGGCAAACAGAGGGCGTCAAACAGAGGGCGGCAAAGAGAGGGCACCAAACAGAGGGAGGCAAACAGAGGGCTGCAAACAGAGGGCCCCAAACAGAAAGCGGCAAACAGAGGGCAGCAAACAGAGGTTCCCAAACAGAGGGTGGCAAACAGCGGGCGGCAAATAGAGTGTGGCAAACAGAGATCGGCAAACGGAGGGCGGCAAAGAGAAGGCGGTGAACAGAGGGAGGGAAACAGAAGGTGTCAAACAGAAGGCAGCAAACAGAGCATGGCAAACAGAGGGCCCCAAACAGAGGGCACTAAAAAGAAGTCTGCAAACAGAGGGCGGCAAACAGAAGGCCGCAAACAGAGGGTGGCAAACAGAGGCAGCAAACAGAGTGCCCCAAACAGAGGGCGGCAAAAAGAGGGCGGCAAACAGAGTGCCCCAATCAGAGGTCAGCAAACATACGGCACCAAACAGAGGTAGGCAAAGATAGGGCGGCAAACAGCAGGTGGGAAACAGAGGGCAGCAAACAGAGGGCTGCAAACAGATGGCCCCAAACAGAGTGCAGCAAACAGAGGGCATCAAACAGAGGGCGGCAAACAGAGGGCCCCAAAAAGAGGGTCCCAAACAGAGGGCGGCAAACAGAGGGTGGCAAACAGAGGGCAGCAAACAGTGGGTGAAAAACAGAGGGCGGCAAACAGAGGGACCCAAAAAGAGGACGGCATAGAGAGGGCAGCAAACAGAGGGTGGCAAACAGAGGGCGGAAAGTAGAGAGCCCCAAACAGAGTGCGGCAAAGAGAGGGCAGCAAGCAGAGGGTGGCAATTAGAGGGCACCAAACAGAAGGCAACAAACCGTGGGCGGCAAACAGAGGGTGGCAAACAAAACGCTGCAAACAGAGGGCGGCAAACAGAGAGCGGCAAACAGAGAGCGGCAAATAGAGAGCGGCAAATAGAAGGCGGCAAACAGAGGGCGGCAAACAGAGGACGGCAAACAGAGGGCCCCAAACAGAGGGCGCAAAACAGAGGGCGGCAAACAGAGTATGGCAAACAGATGGCCCAAAAAAGAGGGTGGCAAACAGAGGGCGGCAAACATAGGGCGGCAAACAGAGGGCGGCAAACAAAGAGCAGCAAACTGAGGGCGGAAAACAGAAGGAGGCAAACAGAGGGCATCAAACAGTGAGCAGCAAACAGAGGGTGGCAAACAGTGGGCCCCAAACAGAAGGCGGCAAACAGAGGGCAGCAAACAGAGGGCGGCAAACAGAGGGTGGCAAACAGAGGGCCCCAAGCAGAGGGTCCCAAACAGAGTGCAGTTAACAGAGGGCGGCAAATAGAGGGCAGTAAACAGAGCGCGGCGAACAGAGGGCCCCAAACAGACGGCGGCAAACAGAGGGCGGCATTCAGAGAGCTCGAAAAACAGTGGGCGGTAAACAGAGGGCGGCAAACAGAGAGCGGCAAACAGTGGGTGGCAAACAGAGGCCGGGAAACAGAGATCGGCAAACAGAGGGCGACAAACAGAGGGCAGCAAAGAAAGCGCTGCAAACAGAGGGCAGCAAACAGAGGGAGGCAAACATCGGCATACAGAGGGCGGCAATCAGATGGCCCCAAACAGAAGGCGGCAAACAGAGGGCGGCAAACAGAGTGCGGCAAACAGAGGGCCCCAAAGAGAGGGCACAAAACAGAGGGCCTCAAACAGAGGGCGGCAAACAGGGGACGGCATTCAGAGGGCTCGAAAAAGTCGGCGGTAAACAGAGGGCGGCAAACAGAGGGCGGCAAACAGAGGACACCAAACAGAGGGTGGCAAACAGAGAGCGCAAACAGAGGGTGGCAAACAGAGGCCGGGAAACAGAGTTCGGCAAACAGAGGGGGACAGTCAGACATCGGCATACAGAGGGCGGCAATCAGATGGCCCCAAACAGTGGTCGGCAAACAGAGGGTGACAAACAGAAGGCAGCAAAGAAAGCGCTGCAAACAGAGGGCAGCAAACAGAGGGAGGCAAACAGAGGGCCACAAACAGAGGGCGGCAAACAGAGGGAGGCAAACAGAGGGCCACAAACAGAGGGCGGCAAACAGAGGGCGGCAAACAGAGGGCCACAAACAGAGGGCGGCAAATTGAAGGTGGCAAACAGAGGTCCCCAAAGAGATTGTGGAAAACAGGCGGTGGCAAACAGAGGGCCCCAATCAGAGGGCAGCAAACAGTGGGAGGCAAACTGAGGGAGGCAAACAGAGGGCGACAAATGAAGGGACCCAAACAGAGGGCCCCAAACAGATGGCAGTAAAAAGAGGATGGCAAGCAGAGGGCGGCAAACTGAGGGCGATGAAAAGAGGGCGGCAAACAGAGTGTTGCAAACAGAGAAACCCAAACAGAGGGCGGCAAATAGAGTGCCCCAATCAGAGGTCAGCAAACAGACGGCGCCAAACAGTGGTAGGCAAGCATAGGGCGGCAAACAGAGGGCGGCAAACAGGGGGCGGCAAACAGAGGGCGGCAAACAGAGGGCGGCAAACAGAGGGCGGCAACCAGAGGGCGGCAAACAGAGGGCGGCAAACAGAGGGCGGCAAACAGAGGGCGGCAAACAGAGGGCGGCAAACAGAGGGCGGCAAACAGAGGGCGACAAACAGAGGGCCCCAAACAGAAGGCGGCAAACATAGGGCGGCAAACAGAGGGCGGCCAGCAGATTGAGGGAATCAGAGGGTGGCAAACAGAGGGAGAGAAAGAGACGGTGGCAAACAGAGAGCGGAAAAAAGACTGCTGCAAACAGAGTGCCTCAAACTGAGGGCGGCAAACAGAGGGCCCCAACCAGAAGGCGGCTAATAGAGGGCAAAAAACTGATAGCGGCAAACAGAGGGAGGGAAACAGAGGGTGGCAAACCGAAGCCGGCAAACAGAGGGCCGCCAGCAGAGGGCGGCAAACAGAGGTCCCCAACCAGAAGGCGGCAAACAGAGTGCGTAAAACAGAGGGTGGCAAACAGTGGACCCCAAACAGTGGGTGTCAAACAGAGGGCAGCAAACAGAGGGCAGCAAACAGGGGGCAGCAAACAGAGGGACCCAAACAGAGGGCCCCAAACAGAGGGCAGTAACCAGAGGGCGGCAAACAGACGGCAACGAACAGAGGATGGCAAACAGAGTGCCCCAATCAGAGGTCAGCAAACAGAAGGTGCCAAACAGACGATGGCAAACATAGAGCGGCAAACAGAGGGCGGAAAACAGAGGGCGGCAAACAGAGTGCGGCAAACAGAGGGTGGCAAACAGAGGGTGGCAAACAGGGGGCGGCAAAAAGCAGGCCCCAAACAGAGGGCAGCAATCAGAGCGTGGCAAACAGAGTGCAGCAAACAGAGGGCTGAAAGAGGGGGTGGCAAACACTGGGCGGCAAACAGAGGGCGGCAAACAGAGTTCCCCAAACAGAGGGCCCCAAACAGAGGGCAGTAAAGAGAGGGCGGCAAACAGAGCGCAGCAAACAGAGGGATGCAAACAGAGGGCGGCAGGCAGAGAGCGGCAAGCAGAGGGCGGCAAACACAGGGCAGCAAACACAGGGCGGCAAACAGAGTACCCCAAACTGAGGTCACCAAACAGACCGCGCCAAACATTCAGAGGCAAACATAGAGCAGCAAACAGAGCGCGGCAAACTGAGGGCCCAAAACAGAGGCCAGCAAACAGACGGCGGCAAACAAAGGGCCGCAAATAGAGGGCGGAAAACAGAGGGCGGCAAACAGAGTGCGGCAAACAGAGGGCGCCAAACCGAGTGCCCCAAACAGAAGGCAGCAAACAGAGGACGGCAAACAGAGGGCCCCAAACAGATGGCGGCAAACAGAAGGAGGCAAACATTGGGCAGCAAACAGAGGGAGGCAAACAGAGGACGGCAAACAGAGGGCCCCAAACAGACGGCGGCAAACAGAAGGAGGCAAACATTGGGCGGCAAACAGAGGGACCCAAACAGAAGGCAGCAAACAGAGGACGGCAAACAGATTGTGGCAAACAGAGGGCCCCAAACAGAGGGCCCTAAACAGAAGGTGGCAAACAGCGGGCGGCAAACAGAGTGTGGCAAAAAGAGAGCGGCAAATGGAAGGTGGCAAACAGAAGGCCCAAACAGAAGGCAGCAAACAGAGGGCGGCAAACAGAGGGCGGCAAACAGAGGGAGGCAAACAGAAGGCGGCAAACAGAGGGCGGCAAACAAAGGCCGCAAACAGAGGTCAATAAACACAAGGCAGGAAACAGACGGCAGCAAACAGAGGGCTGCAAAGATAGCGTGGCGAACAGAGGGCGGCAAACAGAAGGCGGCAAACAGACGGCCGCAAACAGAGGGCGGCAAACAGAGTGCGGCGAATAGAGGGTGGCAAACGGAGGGCGGCAAACAAAGGACCCAAACAGAGGGCGGTAAACAGTGAGCAGCAAAAAGAGGGCCCCAAACAGATGGCGGCTAACAGAGGGCAGCAAACAGAGGGTGGCAAATAGAGGGCGGCAAACAGAGGGCGGCAAACAGACTCGGCAAACAGAGGGCCTCAAACAGAGGGTAGCAAACAGAGAGCAGCAAACAGAGGGAGGTAAACAGAGAGCTCCAAACAGAGGGCTGTAAACAGAGGGTGGCAACAGAGGGCGGCAAACAGAGGGCGGGAAACAGAGGGCCGCAGACAGAGGGCGGCAAAGAGAGGGAGGCAAAGAGAGGGAGGCAAACAGAGAAAGGCAAACAGAGGGTCCCAAACAGAGGGCAGCAAACAGAGGGCGGCAAACAGAGGGCCGCAGACAGAGGGCGGCAAAGAGAGGGAGGCAAAGAGAGGGAGGCAAACAGAGAATGGCAAACGGAGGGCCCCAAACAGAGGGCGGCAAACAGAGGTCAGCATACAGAGGGCCCAAAGCAGAGGGCCCCAAACAGGGGGCGGCAAACAGGGTAGCAATCAGAGTGCGCCAAACAGAGGGCGGCAAACAGAGAGAGGCAAACAGAGGGCTCCAAGCAGAGGGTGGTAAGCAGAGGGACCCAAGCAGATGGCGGCAAACAAACGGAGGACGGCAAACAGCGCGTGGTTAACAGAGGGACCCAAACCGAAGGTGGCAAACAGAGGGCAGCAAACAGATGGCTGCAAACAGAGGGCCCCAAACAGAGGGCAGTTAACAGAGTACGGCAAATAGAGGGAGGCAAACAGAGGGCGGTAAACAGAGGGCGATAAACAGAGGGTGGAAAACAGAGGGCGGCAAAAAGAGGGCTGCAAACAGTTGGCCCCAAACAGAGTGCGGCAAAGAGAGGGCAGCAAACAGAGTGCAGCAAAGAGTGGGATGCAAACAGAGGGTGGCAAAGAGAGGGTGGCAAAGAGAGGGTGGCAAACAGAGGGCGGCAAACACAGCGCAGCAAACAGAGGGCAGCAAACTGAGGGCAGAAAACAGAGGGCCCCAAACAGAGGGCGGAAAGCAGAGGTTGGCAAATAGAGTGTGGCAAACAGAGGGCGGCAAACAGAGTGCCCCAATCAGTGGTCAGCAAAAAGACGGCGCCAAACAGTGGTAGGCAAACATAGGGCGGCAAACAGAGTGCGGCAAACAAAGGGCGACAAACAGAGGGCCCCAAACAGAAGGTGGCAAACATAGGGTGGCAAACAGAGGGCGTAAAACAGAGGGCGGCAAACAGTGGACGGCAAACAGAGGGAGGCAAGAAGAGGACGGCAAACAGAGGGCGGCAAACAGAGGGCAGAAAACAGGGTGCAGCAAACAGAGCTACCCAAACAGAGGGCGCCAAACAGAGGGCAGTAAACAGAGGGCGGCAAACAGATGGCAACGAACAGAGGGTGGCAATCAGAGTGCCCCAATCAGAGGTCGGCAAACAGACGGCGCCAAACAGACGGTGGCAAACACAGAGCGGCAAACAGAGGGCGGAAAACAGAGGGCAGAAAACAGAGGGTCCCAAACAGAGGGCGGAAAACAGAGGGTGGCAAACAGAGTGCGACAAACAGAGGGCAACAAACAGAGGTCGGCAAACAAGGGACGGCAAACACAGGGCCCCAAACAGAGTGCACCAAACAGAGGGCAGTGAACAGAGGGCGGCAAACAGAGGGCACAAACAGAGGGCGGCAAACAGAGGGCGGCAATCAGATTTTGGCAAACAGAGGGCCCCAAACAGAGGGCAGCACACAGAGGTGGCAAGTAGAGGTCGGCAAACTGGTGGCAGCAAACACATGGCCCCAAACAGATGGCCCCAAACAGAGGGCAGTGAACAGAGGGCGGCAAACAGAATTCGGCAAACCGAGGACCCCAAACAGAGGGCGGCAAACAGAGGGCGGCAAACAGAAGGGCGGCAAACAGAGGGACCCAAACAGTGGGCTGGAAACAGAGGGCGGCAAACAGAGGGCGGAAACAGAGGGACCCAAACAGTGGGCTGGAAACAGAGGGCGGCAAACAAAGGGCCCCAAACAGAGGGCGGCAAACAGAGGGCAGCAAACGGAGAGTCGCAAACAGAGGTCTCCAAACAGAGGGCGGTAAACAGAGGGCGGCAAACAGAGGGCGTCAAACAGAGTGCCCCAAACAGAGGGCGCCAAGCAGCGTGCGGCAAACGGAGAGTGGCAAAGAGAGGGCGGCCAAAAGAGGGAGGCAAACAGAGGGCGGCATACAGAGGACGGCAAACAGAGGGCAGCAAACAGAGGAAGGCAAACAGTTGGAGCCAAACAGAGGGTGGCAAACAGAGGGCGGCAAACAGACAGCGGCAAACAGAGGTCGAAAATAGATGGGGTCAAACAAAGGACCCAAACAGAGGACAGCAGAGGGTGGCAAACAGAGCACGGCAAACACAGGGCGGCAAACAGAGGGCACCAAACAGTTGGTGGCAAACAGAGAGCGGCAAACAGAGGGTGGCAAATAGAGGGGGGAAAAAAAGGACAAAAACAGAGGGCAGCAGAGGGTCGCAAACAAATCGCGGCAAACAGAGGGCGGCAAAGAGAGGGCGCGAAACAGAGTGCCCCAAAAAGAGGGCCCCAAACAGAGGGCAGTAAACAGAGGGTGGCAAACGGAGTGCAGCAAACAGAGCGCAGTAAAGAGAGGGCAGCAAACAGAGGGAGGCAAACAGAGGGCGGCAAACAGATGGCGGCAAACAGAGAGCGGCAAACAGAGTGTGGCAAACAGAGTGCGGCAAAAAGACTGCAGCAAACAGAGGGCGGCAGCAGAGCGCGGCAAACAGAGGGCGCTAAACACAGTGCACCAAACAGAGGGCAGCAAACAGAGGATGGCAAACAGAGGGCCCCAAACAGAGGGAAGCAAACAGAAGGAGGCAAACATAGGGCTCCAAGCAGACGGCGGCAAACAGAGGGTGGCAAACAGAGGGCTGGAAACAGATGGCCACAAAGAGAGGGCGGCAAACAGAGGGCGGCAAACAGAGGGCGGCAAACAGAGGGCCCCAAACAGAAGGCAGAAAACAGAGGGCGGAAAACAGAGGGAGGCAAAAAGAGGACGGCAAACAGAGGGCCCCAAACAGAGGGCCCCAAACAGAGTGCAGTTAACAGAGGGCGTCAAACAAAGGGCTGCAAACAGATAGCCGCAAACAGAGGGCGGAAAACAGAGGGAGGCAAAAAGAGGACGGCAAACAGAGGGTGGTAAACAGAGTGTTGCAAACAGAGGGGCCCAAACAGAAGGCGGAAAACAGAGGGCGGCAAACAGAGGGCGCCCAGCACAGTGCCCCAAACTGAGGGCAGCAAACAGAGGATGGCAAACAGAGGGCCCCAATCAGAGGGCGGCAAACAGAGGGCGGCAATCAGAGGGCCCCAAACAGTGTGCGGCAAAAAGAGGGCGCCAAATAGAGGTCGCCAAACAGAGTGCCCTAAACAGAGGACAGCAAACAGAGGACGGCAAACAGAGGACTGCAAACAGAAGGTGGCAAACAGAAGGAGGCAAACATAGGGCGGCAAACAGAGGCCGGCAAACAGAGGCCGGCAAACAGAATGCAGAAAACAGAGCCCCCCAAACAGAGGGCGGCGAACAGACGGTGGCAAACCGAGGCCGGAAAACTGAGGGCGGCAAGTAGAGGGCGGCAAATGGAGGGCGACAAACAGAGGGCAGCAAACAGAGGGCCCCAAACAGAAGGTGGCAAACAGAGGGCGGCAGAAACAGGGCGCGAAACAGAGGGCGACATACAGCGGGCGGCGATCAGAGGGCATCAAACAGAGGGCGGCAACAGAGGGTGGTAAATAGAGGGCAGTAAACAGCGGGCAGCAAACAGAGTGCAGCAAACAACGCAAGGCAAACAGAGGGCGGCAAACAGAGGTCGGCCAACAGAGGGCGGCAAACAGAGGGCCCCAAACAGAGGACGGCAAGCAGAGGGCTCCAAACAGAAGGTGGCAAACAGAAGGAGGCAAACATAGGGCGGCAAACAGAGGCCGGCAAACAGAATGCAGCAAACAGAGGCCCCCAAACAGAGGGCGGCGAACAGACGGTGGCAAACCGAGGCCGGCAAACAGAGGGCGGCAACCAGAGGGCAGCATACAGAGTCAGACAAAGAAAGGGGGCCATCAGAGGGCGCCAAACAGAGGGTGGCAAACAGAGGGTGGTAAACAGATGGCGGCAAACAGAGGGCGGCAAACAGAGGGCGGCAAACAGAGGGCCCCAAACAGAGGCCCCCAAACAGAGGGCGGTAAACAGAGGGCGGAAAACAGAGGGCGGCAAAGAGAGGGCGGCAAAGAGAGGGCCTCAAACCGAGGGCCCAAATCAGAGGGTGGCCAACAGAGGGCCCCAAACAGGGGGCGGTAAACAGACGGTGGCAAAAAGAGGGTGGCAAACAGAATGCGGCAAACAGAGGGCGGCAAACAGAGGGAGGCAAACAGAGGGCGGCAAACAGTGGGCGGAAAACAGAGGGCGGCATACAAAGGCCCCAAACAGAGCGCAAGAAACAGAGGGCTGTAAACAGACCGCAGCAAACAGAGGGCTGCATACAGAAGGCGGCAAACTGAGGGCGGCAATCAGAGGGTGGCAAAGCGCTGGCCGGAAACAGAGGGCAGCAAACAGAGGGCCGGAAACACAGGGCCCCAAAGAGAGGGCGGCAAACAGAGGGCCCCAAACAGATGGCAGCAAACAGAGGGCGACAAACAGAGTGCGGCAAACATAGGGCGGCAAACAGAGGGCGGAAAACAGAGGGCTGCAAACAGATTGCTCCAAACAGAGGGCGGCAAACAGAGGGCGGCAAACAGAGGGCCCCAAACAGCGGGCAGTAAACAGAGGGCGGCAAACAGAGGGCGGCAAACAGAGGGCGGCAAACAGAGTGCGGTAGACAGAGGGCAGCAAACAGAGTGTGGCAAACAGAGGTCCCCAAACAGAAGGTGGCAAACAGCGGAAGACAAACAGAGTGCGGCAAACAGAGGGCGGCAAACGGAGGGCGGTAAAACAGAAGGGCGGCAAACAGAGGGCAGCAAACAGACGGCCTGAAAAAGAGGGCCCTAAACATGAGGGCAGTAAACAGGGGGCGGCAAACAGAGTGCAGCAAACAGAGCGAGGCAAACAGAGGCCGGCAAACAGAAGGCGGCAAACAGAGTGGCCCAATCAGAGGTCAGCAAACAGACGGCGCCAAACAGGGGGCAGCAAACTGAAAGCGGCAAACAGAGGGCGACAAACAGAGGGCTGCAATCAGATCGCCCCAAACAGAGGGCGGTAAACGGAGGGCGGCAAGCAGAGTGTGGCAAACAGTGGGCCCCAAAGAGAGGGCGGCAATCAGAGGGCAGCACACAAATGGGCGCAAAGAGAGGGCGGCAAACAGTGTGCGGCAAACACAGGGAGGCAAAAAGAGGACGGTAAACAGAGGGCGGCAAACAGAGTGGCCCAATCAGAGGTCAGCAAACAGACGGCGCCAAACAGAGGTAGGCAAACATAGGGCAGCAAGCAGAAGGCGGCAAACAGCGGGCCGCAAACAGAGGGAGAAAAAAGAGTGCAGCAAACACAGGGTGGCAAACAGAGGTCCCCAAACAGTGGGCGTCAAACAGAGGGCAGCAAACAGAGTGCCCCAAACAGAGGGCGGCACACAGAGAGAGGCCAACAGAAGGTGGCAAACAGAGGGCGGAAAACAGAGAGCGGCAAACAGAGAACCCCAAAAAGAGGGCGGAAAACAGAGCGCGGCAAACAGAGGGTGGCAAATAGAAGGCTGCAAACAGAGGGCAGCAAACAGAGGGGTGCAAACTGAGGGCGGCAAACAGAGGGATGCAAACAGAGGGCGGCAACAGAGGGGCCCAAACAGAGGGCCGCCAACAGAGGGCGGTTTACGGAGGGCGGAACAACAGACTGCGTTAACAGAGTGCGGTAAAAAGAGGACGGCAAACAGAAGGTGACAAACAGAGGGCGGCAAACAGAGGGCGGCAAACGGAGTGGCCCAGTCAGAGGTCAGCAAACAGACGGCGCCAAAAAGAGGTAGGCAAACATAGGGCGGCAAGCAGAAGCAGGCAAACAGCGGGTGGCAAACAGAGGGGGAAAAAAGAGGGCAGCAACAGAGGGCGGCAAACAGAGGTCCCCAAACAGAGGGCGTCAAACAGAGGGCAGCAAACAGAGGGTGGCAAACAGAGGGTGGTAAACAGAGGGACCAACACAGAAGGCGGTAAACAGATTGCGGCAAACAGAGGGAGGATAACAGAGGTCCTCAAACAGAAGGCGGCAAACAGAGGCCGGCAAGCAAAAGGCGGCAAACAGAAGGCCACAAACAGTGGGCAGGAAACAGATGGCGGCAAATAGAGGGCCGCAAACAGAGTGCGGCAAACAGAGAGTGGCAAATAGAGGGCGACATACAGAGGGCGGCAAACAGAGAGCGCAAACACTGTGCCCCAAGGAGAGGGCGGCAAATAGATGGCGGCAAAAAGAGTGCCCCAAACAGAGGGTGTCAAACTGAGGGCAGCAAACAGAGGGCGGAAAACAGAGGGCGGCAAACACAAGGCGGCAAACAGAGGTCCCCAAGCAGAAGGCAGCAAACAGCGGAAGACAAACAGAGTGCGGCAAACAGAGGGCGGCAAACGGAGGGCGGTAAAGAGAGGTCACTAACAGAGGGCAGAAACCAGAGGGTGGCAAGCAGAGGGCGGCAAACAGAGGGTGGCAAAAAGAGTAGCCCAATCAGAGGTCAGCAAACAGACAGTGCCAAACAGAGGTAGGCAAACATAGGGCGGCAAGCAGAAGGCGGAAAACAGCGGGTGGCAAACAGAGGGGGAAAAAGGAGGGCGGCAAACAGAGGTACCCAAACAGTGGGTGTCAAACAGAGGGCAGCAAACAGAGGTCGGCAAACAGAATGCAGCAAACAGAGGCCTCCAAACAGCTGGCGGCGAACAGATGGTGGCAAACAGAGGCCGGCAAACAGAGGATGGCAAACAGAGGGCGGCAAATAGAGGGCGGCATACAGAGAGCGGCAAACAGAGTGCGGCAAACAGAGGGCGACATACAGGGGGCGTCAAACAGAGGGCGGCAAACAGAGTGCGCCAAACAGAGGGCGGCAAACAGAGTGCGGCACACAACGCAAGGCAAACAGAGGGCGGCAAACAGTGGGCGGCAGAGGGAGACAATCAGAGGGCGGCAAACTGAGTGAGGCAAACAGAGGGAGGCAAAGAGAGGGCAGCAAACAGAGGCTCCAAACAGAGTGCCCAAAAAGGGGCGGCCAGCAGAGGGCGGCAAACAGAGGGCGGCAAACAGAGGGCGGCAAAAAGTAGGCCCCAAACAGGAGGCCGCAAACAGAGGGTGGAAAACAGAGGGAGGCAAAAAGAGGACAGCAAACAGAGGGCGGCAAACAGAGGGCGGCAAACAGACGGCGGAAAACAGAGGGTCCCAAACAGAGGGCGGCAAACATAGGGTCCAAACAGAGGTCAGCAAACAGAGGGCGGCAATCAGAGGGCCCCAAACAGAAGGCGGCAATCAGTGGGTGGCAAACAGAGGGCGGCAAACAGAGGGCAGTAAACGGAGGGACCCACACAGAAGGCGGCAAACAGAGGGCAGAAAACAGAGGGCGGCAAATCGAGGGCGGATAACAGAGGGCCTCAAACAGGAGGCGGCAAACAGTGGCCGGCAAACAGAGGGCAGCAAACAGAGGAAGGCAAACAGTTGGAGCCAAACAGAGGGCGGCAAACAGAGGGCGGCAAACGGAGGGCGGTAAAGAGAGGTCACTAACAGAGGGCAGAAACCAGAGGGTGGCAAGCAGAGGGCGGCAAACAGAGGGTGGCAAAAAGAGTAGCCCAATCAGAGGTCAGCAAACAGACAGTGCCAAACAGAGGTAGGCAAACATAGGGCGGCAAGCAGAAGGCGGAAAACAGCGGGCGGCAAACAGAGGGGGAAAAAGGAGGGCGGCAAACAGAGGTACCCAAACAGTGGGTGTCAAACAGAGGGCAGCAAACAGAGGCAAAGAGGCGGCAAACAGAGGGCCCCAAACAGAAGGCGGAAAACAGCGGGTGGCAAACAGAGGGAGGGAAATAGAGGGTGGCAAACAGAGGGCGGCAAACAGAGGATGGCAAACAGAGGGCCCCAAACAGAGGGCTGCAAACAGAGGTCTCCAAACAGAGGGCGGCAAACAGAGGGCCCCAAACAGAGGGTGGCACGCAGAGGTCGGCAAACAGAGGGCGGCAAACAGACGGCGGCAAACAGATGCCGGCAAACAGAAGGAAGCAAACAGACAGAGGCAAACAGAGGATTGCAAACCGAGGGCCCCAAACATAGGGCAGCAAACAGGGGGCGGCAAACAGACGGTGGCAAAAAGAGGGCGGCAAACAGAGTGCCCAAAACAGAGGGCGGCAAACAGAGGGCAGCAAACAGACGGCGGCAAACAGAGTGCCCAAAACATAGGACGGCAAACAGAGGGCGGCAATCCAAGAGCGGCAAACAGAGGGCGGCAAGTACAGGGCAGCAATGAAAGGGCGGCAAACCGAGGGCTCCAAACAGAGGGTGGCAAACAGAGGGAGGCAAACATAGGGTGGCAAACAGAGGGCGGCAAACAGAGTGCAGCAAACAGAGGGCGACAAAGAGAGGGCGTCAGAGGGCAGCAAACAGAGGGCACAAACACAGGGCAGCAAACAGAGGGCGGCAAACAGAGGTCCCCAAACAGAAGGCGGCAAACAGCGGAAGACAAACAGAGTGCGGCAAAGAGAGGGTGGCAAACGGAGTGCGGTAAACAGAGGGCCCCAAACAGAGGGCTGAAAACAGGGTGGCAAACAGAGGGCGGCAAACAGAGGGCTGCAAACAGAGTGGCCCAATCAGAGGTCAGCAAACAGACGGCGCCAAACAGAGGTAGGCAAACATAGGGCGGCAAGCAGAAGCCGGCAAACAGCGCGCGGCAAACATAGGGGGAAAAAAGAGGGTGGCAAACAGAAGGTGGCAAACAGAGGGCAGCTAACAGAGGCAGGATAACAGAGGGCCTCAAACAGAAGGCGGCAAACAGAGGCCGGCAAGCAGAACGCGGCAAACAGAAGGCGACAAACAGAGGGCAGGAAACAGATGGCGGCAAATAGAGGGCCGCAAACAGAGTGGGGCAAACAGAGGGTGGCAAACAGAAGGTGGCAAACAGAGGGCCCAAAAAGGAGGGCGGCAAACAGAGTGCGGCAAACAGAGGGCCCCAAACAGAGGGCGGCAAACAGAGGTTGGCAAACAGTGGGCGGCAAACAGAGTGCGGCAAACGGGGGGCGGCAAACTGAAAGCAGTAAACAGAACCGTGACAAACAGAGGGCGGCAAACGAAGGGGGCAAAGAGAAGGCGGCAAACAGAGGTGCAAAAAGAGGGTGTCAAACAGAGGGACAAACAGAGTGCAGCAAACAGAGGGCGGCCTAAAGATGGCCCCAAACAGAAGGCGGCAAACTGAGGGCGGCAAATGGAGGGCGGCAAACAGAGGACGGCAAACAGAGGGCAGAAAAACAGAGAGCAGCAAACAGAGGACGGCAAACAGAGGGCCCAAACAGAGGGCTTTAAACATAGGGTGGCAAACAGAGGGTGGCAAACAGAGGGCCAACCAAAAAGAGGGCGGCAAACAGAGTGCGGCAAACAGAGGGCCCCAAACAGAGGGCGGCAAACAGAGGGTGGCAAACAGAGGGCGGCAAACAGAGTGCGGCAAACAGGGGGCGGTAAACTGAAAGCAGTAAACAGAACCGTGACAAACAGAGGGCGGCAAACAGAGGGCCCCAAACAAAGGGCGACGAACACGGGGCTCCAAACAGAGGGCCCCAAACTGAGGGCTTTAAACAGAGGGTGGCAAACAGAGGGCGGCAAACAGAGGGCCCCAAACAGAGGGCAGCAAACACGGGGCGGCAAACTGAAAGCGGCAAATAGATGGCGACAAACAGAGGGCGGCAAACACAGTGCGGGACACAGAGGGCCCCAAACAGAGAGCGGAAAACAGAGTGCGGCAAACAGAGGGCCCCAACAGAGGGCGGCAAACAGAGGGAGGCAAACAGAGGGCAGCAAACAGGGGGCGACAAACATAGGGTCCTAAACGGAGGGTGGCAAACAGAGGGCGGCCAACAGAGGGTGGCAAACAGGGGGCTCCAAACAGCGGGCCTCAAACAGAGGGCAGTAAACAGAGGGTGGCAAACTGAGGTCTGCAAACAGGGGGCGGCAAACTGAAAGCAGCAAACAGAACCGTGACAAACAGAGGACGGCAAGCAGAGTGATCCAAAAAGAGTGCAGCAAACACAGGAAGGCAAACAGAGGGCCCCAAACGGACGGAGGCAAACAGAAGGAGGCAAACATTGGCCGGCAAACGGAGGGCGGCTAACAGACGGGGGCAAACAGAGGGCCCCAAACAGAGGGCGACGAACAGAGGGCTCCAAACAGAGGGCCCCAAACAGAGGGCGGCAAACAGAGGGCTGCAAACAGATATCCCCAAACAGAGGGCGGCAAACGGGGGGCGGCAAATAGAGGGCGGCAATCAGAGGGCCCCAAAACAAGAGCGGAAAACAGAGGGTGGCACACAAATGGGAGCAAACAGAGTGCAGCAAACAGAGGGCGGCAAACAGAGGGCAGCAATCAGAGGGCCCCAAAACAAGAGCGGAAAACAGAGGGTGGCACACAAATGGGAGCAAACAGAGGGCGGCAAACAGAGGGCGGCAAACAGAGGGAGGCAAAAAGAGGATGGCAAACAGAGGGAGGTAAACAGAGGGCGGCAAACAGAGGGCGGCAAACAATGGGCAGCAAACAGAGGGCCCAAACAGAGAGCCCCAAACAGAGGGCAGTAAACTGAGGGCGTCAAACAGAGGGCGGCAAACAGAGAGCGGCACATAGACGGCCATAAACAGAGGGTGGCAAACAGAGGGCAGCAAATCGTGGGCCCCAAACAGAGGGTGTCAAACAGTGGTCCCCAAACAGAGGGAGGTATACAGCGGGCGGCAAACAGAGTGCGCAAGAAGAGGGCGGCAAACGGAGGGCGGCAAACAAAGGGCCCCAAACAGAGGGCAGCAAAAAGAGAGCCCCAAACAAAGGGCAGGAAACACAGGGCGGCAAAATAAAGGCCACAAACAGAGGGCAGAAAGCAGAGGGCCCCAAACAGAGGGCAGAAAACAGAGGGCGGCAAAAAGAAGGTGGCAAATGAGGGCGGCAAACACAGGGCAATAAACAGAGGTCGGCAAACAGAGGGCGGCAGCAGAGGGCAGCGAACAGAGGGCGGCAAACTGAGGGCGGCAAGCAGAGGGTCCCAACACAGGGCCATAATCTGAGGGCAGTAATCAGAAGGCAGCAAACAGCAGGCGGCAAACAGAAGGCGGCAAAAAGAGGGCCCCAAACTGAGGGCGGAAATCAGTGGGCAGCAAACAGAGGGCGGTAAACACAGGGCGGCAAACAAAGTGGGGCAAACAGAGGGCGACAAATGGAGGGCGGCAAAAAGAGGGCGGCAAACAGAGTGCGGCAAACATAGGGCCCCAAAGAGAGGGCGGCAAATAGATGGCGGCAAACAGAGGTCCCCAAAGAGAGCGCAGAAAACAGAGTGGGGCAAACAGAGGGCAGAAAACAGAGGGCCCCAATCAGAGGGTCAGCAAACAGAAGTTGGCAAACAGGGGGCGGCAAACAGACGGCTGAAAACAGAGGGCAGCAAACAGAGTGCGACAAACAGAAGGCCCCAAACAGAAAGCGGCAAAGAGCAGGCGGCAAAGAGAGTGCCACAAACAGAGGGCGGCATTCAGACGCGGCAAACAGAGGGCCGCAAACAGAGGGCAGTAAGCAGAGTTCGGCAAAGAGAGGGCGGCAATAAAATGGCGGAAAACAGAGGGCGGCAAACTGAGCGCACCAAACAGAGGGCCCCAAACAGAGGGCAGTAAACAGAGGGCGGCAAACAGAGGGCGGCAAAAAGAGGGCGGCAAACAGAGGGTGAGAAACTGAGGGCGGCAAACAGAGGGCGGCAAAATAAAGGCGCAAACACAGGGCAGAAAGCAGAGGGCCCCAAACAGAGGGCAGGAAACAGAGGGCGGCAAAAGTCGGCGGCAAACACAGGGCAATAAGCAGAGGGTGATAAACAGAGGGCGGCAAACAGATGACCCAAAACAGAGCGCGGCAAACATAGGGTGGCATACTGAGGGCGGCAAAGAGAGGGCCCGAAACAGAGGGTGGCAAACAGGGGGCGGCATTCAGAGGGCTCAAATCAGAGGGCGGCAAACAGAGGGCGGCAAACAGAGAGCGGCAAACAGAGGACCCCAAACAGAGGGTGGCAAACAGAGGGCGGCAAACAGAGGGTGGCAAACAGAGGGCCCCAAACAGAGGGCGGCAAACAGAGGGCGGCAAACAGAGGGCGGCAAACAGAGGGCGGCAAACAGAGGGCGGCAAACAGAGGGCGGCAAACAGAGGGCCCCAAACAGAAGGCGGCAAACAGAGGGCGGCACAGAGGCGGCAAATGGGGCAAACAGAGGGACGGCACAAACAGAGGGCGGCAAGCAGAGGGCGGCAAACAGAGGGCCAAACAGAGGGCGGCAAACAGAGGGCGGCAAACAGAGGGCGGCAAACAGAGGGCGGCAAACAGAGGGCGGCAAACAGAGGGTGGCAAACAGAGGGCGGCAAACAGAGGGTGGCAAACAGAGGGCCCCAAACAGAAGGCGGCAAACAGAGGGCGGCAAACAGAAGGCGGCAAATAGATGGCGGCAAACAGAGGGGGACAAATAAAGGGCCACAAACAGAGGGCGGCAAGCAGAGGGCGGCAAACAGAGGGCCCCAAACAGAGGGCGGCAAACAGAGGGCGGCAAACAGAGGGCCCCAAACAGAGGGCGGCAAACAGAGGGCGGCAAACAGAGGGCGGCAAACAGAGGGCGGCAAACAGAGGGCGGCAAACAGAGGGCGGCAAACAGAGGGCGGCAACAGAGGGCGGCAAACAGAGGGCAAACAGAGGGCCGCAAACAGAGGGGGCAAACAGAGGGCGGCAAACAGAGGGCGGCAAACAGAGGGCGGCAAACAGAGGGCGGCAAACAGAGGGTGGCAAACAGAGGGCGGCAAACAGAGGGTGGCAAACAGAGGGCCCCAAACAGAAGGCGGCAAACAGAGGGCGGCAAACAGAAGGCGGCAAATAGATGGCGGCAAACAGATGGGGACAAATAAAGGGCCACAAACAAAGGGCGGCAAGCAGAGGGCGGCAAACAGAGGGCCCCAAATAGAGGTCTGCAAACAGAGGGCGGCAAACAGAGGGCCGCAAACAGAGGGCGGCAATCACGGTGCGGCAAACAGAGGGCGGCAAACAGAGGGAGGCTAACAGAGGGCGGCAAACAGAGGGCCCCAAACAGAGGGCAGTAACAGAGGGCGGCAACACAAGTGCAGCAAACAGAGGGCAGCATACAGAGGGCGGCAACAGAGGAGGCAAACAGAGGGCGGCAAACAGAGGAGGCTAACAGAGGGCGGCAAAACACAGTGCAGCAACAGAGGCGGCAAACAGAGGGCCCCAAACAGAAGGCAGCAAACAGAGGGCCCCAAACAGAAGGCGGAAAGCAGAGGGCAACTAACTGAGGGCAGCAAACCGAGCACAGCAAACAGAGGAAAGCAAACAGAGGGCGGCAAACAGAGTGCCCCAATCAGAGGTCAGCAAACAGACGGCGCCAAACAGAGGGAGGCAAACATCGGGCGGGAAACAGAAGGCGGCAAACCGAGGGCAGCAAACAGAGGGCGGCAAACAGGGGGCCACAAACAGAGGACACCAAACAGAGGGCAGTAAACAGAGGGCGGCAAACAGAGAACGGCAGACAGAGGGCCACAAACAGGGGGCGGCAAACAGAAGGCGGAAACAGAGGTTGGCAACAAGAGGGCGGCAAACAGATGGCGGCAAACAGAGTGCCCCAATCAGAGGTCAGCAATCAGATGGCGCCAAACTGAGGGAGGCAAACGTAGGGCGGCAACAGAAGGCGGCAAAACGAGGGCGGCAAGCAGAGGGTGGCAAACAGAGGGCCCCAAACAGAGGGAATCAAATAGATTGCGACAAACAGATGGTGGCAAACAGAGGGCCCCAAACAGAAGGCGGCAAACAGGGGGCGGCAAACACAGGGCCCCAAACAGAGGGCAGTTTACAGTGGGTGGTCAAAAAAGGGCAGCAAACAGAGGGCGGCAAACAGCGGGCGATAAACAGAGGGCAGCAACAGTGAGTGGCAAACAGAGGGTCCCAATCAGAGGGTGGCATAGA
This sequence comes from Sphyrna mokarran, assembly GCA_024679065.1. Lineage (NCBI taxonomy): Eukaryota > Metazoa > Chordata > Chondrichthyes > Carcharhiniformes > Carcharhinidae > Sphyrna > Sphyrna mokarran. The sequence continues at coordinate 20,395 of JAGIQG010000366.1, forward strand.
GTGGGTGGCAAAGAGAGGGCCCCAAACCGAGGGCGGCAAACAGAGGGCGGCAAAGAGAGGGCCCTAAACAGAAGGCAGCAAACAGAGGGCCACAAATGGAGTGCGGCAAACAGACGGCCTCAAACAGAAGGCGGCAAAAAGAGGGCAGAAAACAGAGGGAGGCAAAAAGAGAATGGCAAACACAGGGCGGCAAACAGAGGTAGGCAAACAGAGGGCCCCAATCAGAGGGCGGCAATCCGAAGGAGGCAAACGGAGGGTAGCAAAGAGAGGGCGGCAAAGAGAGGGCACAAAACAGAGGGCCCCAAAAAGAGGGCTCCAAACGGAGTGCTCCAGCAGAGCGCAGCAAACATTCGGCAGCAAACAGAGGGCGGCAAAAAGAGGGCCGCATACAGAGGGTGGCAAACAAAGGGCCCCAAACAGAAGATGGAAAACAGAGGGCGGCAAAAAGAGGGCGGCAAACTGAGGGCGGCAAACAAAGGGACCCAAACAGAAGGCGGCAAACAGAGGGCAGAAAACTGAGGGCCCCAACCAGAGGGCAGTAAACAGAGGGCGGCAGCAGAGGGCGGCAAACAGAGGGCGGAAAACAGAGGGCGGCAAACAGAGGGCCCCAAAGAGAAGTCAGCAAACAGAGGGCAGAAAACAGAGGGAGGCAAAAAGAGGACGGCAAAAAGAGGGCAGCAAACAGAGGGCCCCAAACAGAGGGCGGCAAACAGAAGGAGGCAAATATAGGGTGGCAAACAGAGGGCGGCAAACAGAGGGTGGCAATCAGAGGGCCCCAAACACAGGGCGGCAAACAGAGGGCCCCAAAACGAGGGCAGTAAACAGAGGGCAGCAAATAGAGGGCGTCAAACAGGGGGTGGCAAACAGATGGCGGCAAACAGAGGGAGAGAAACACAGAGTGTCAAACAGAGAGTGTCAAACAGAGGGCAGAAAACAGAGGGCGGCAAACAGAGGGCCCAAAAAGAAGGCAGCAAACAGAGGGCAGAAAACAGAGGGAGGCAAAAAGAGGATGGCAAACAGAGGGCGGCAAACAGAGGGCGGCAAACAGAGAGCAGCAAACAGAGGGTGGCAAACAGAGGGCCCCAAAAAGAAGGCAGCAAACAGAGGGCAGAAAAGAGAGGGAGGCAAAAAGAGGATGGCAAACAGAGGGCCCCAATCAGAGGGCCCCAAACAGAAGGTGGCAAATACAGGGCAACAAAGTGAGGGCGGCAAACAGAGGGACGCAAAGAGAGGAATGCAAACAGAGGGCGGCAAACAGAGGGCGGCAAACAAAGGGCCCCAAACAGAAGGCGGCAAATACAGAGCAACAAACTGAGGGCTGCAAACAGAGCGACGCAAACAGAGGAATGCAAACAGAGCGGCAAACAGAGGGCGGCAAACAGAGGGCGGCAAACAGAGGGCCCCAAACAGAGGGTGTCAAACAGAGGGCAGCAAACATGGGCGGCAAACAGAGGGTGGCAAACAGAGTGCCTCAATCAGAGGGCAGCAAACAGAAAGCACCAAACAGAGGTAGGCAAACATAGGGCAGCAAACAGTAGGCGGCAAACAGCGTGTGGCAAACAGAGAGTGGCAAACAGACGGCGGCAAATGGACGGCGGCAAACAGAAGGCCCCAAATAGAAGGCGGCGAACAGAGGGCAGCAAACTGACGGCGGCAAACAGAGGGGTTGAAACAGAGGGTGGCAAACAGAGAGCGGCAAACAGACAGCGGCAAACATACTGCCCCAATCAGAGGTCAGCAAACAGACTGCGCCAAACACAGATAGGCAAACATAGGGCAGCAAACAGAGGGCGGAAAACAGATGGCGGCAAACAGAGGGCCCCACACAGAAGGCAGCAGACAGAGGGATGCAAACAGAGGGCGGCAAACAGAGCACAGCAAACAGAGGGATGCAAACAGAGGGCGGCAAACAGAGGGTGCAATGCAGAGGGTGGCAAACAGAGGGCAGAAAACAGAGGGAGAGAAACAGAGGGTGGCAAACAGAGGGCCACAAACAGAGGGCGGCAAACAGAGCAAGGCAAGAAGAGGACGGCAAACAGAGGGCGGCAACAGGGGGCGGCAAACAGAGGGGCCCAAACAGAGGGCCCCAAACAGAGGGCAGTAAACAGAGGGCGGCAAACAGAGGGCAGCAAACAGAGGGCAGCAAATAGAGTGTTGCAAACAGACGGCGGCAAACAGAGGGCACCAAACAGAGGGTGTCAAACAGAGGGCAGCAAACAGTGGGCGTCAAACAGAGAATGGCAAACAGAGGGCGGCAAACCGGGGTCCCCAAACAGAGGGCATCAAACAGCAGAAGGCAAACAGAGTGCGGCAAACAGAGGGCGGCAAACGGAGGGCGGCAATCAGAGGGCCCCAAACAGAAGGCAGCAAACAGAGGGCGGCAAACAGAGGGAGGCAAACAGAGGGCGGCAAACAGAGGGCGGCGAACAGAGTGCGGCAAACAGAGGGAGAGAAACAGAGGGTGGCAAACAGAGGGCGGCAAACAGAGGGCCACAAACAGAAGGCGGCAAATATAGGGCAACAAACTGAGGGCGGCAAACAGAGCAAAACAAACAGAGGAATGCAAACAGAGGGCGGTAAACAGAGGGCGGCAAACAGAGGGTGGCAAACAGAGGGCGGGAAACAGCGGGCCCCAAACAGAAGGCGGCAGACAGTGGGCAACAAACTGAGGGTGGCAAACAGAGCGCAGCAAGCAGAGGGATGCAAACAGAGGGCGGCAAACAGAGGGCAGAAAACAGAGGGTGGCAAACAGACGGCACCAAACAGAGGTAGGCAAACATAGGGCGGCAAACTGAAGGCGGCAAACAGAGGGCGGCAAAAAGAGTGCCCCAATCAGAGTTCAGCAAACAGATGGCGCCAAACAGAGGGAGGCAAACATAGGGAGGCAAACATAGGGCAGCAAACAGAGGGAGAGATACAGAGGGAGGCAAAAAGAGGGCGGCAAACAAAGGGCGGCAAACAGAGGGCGGCAAACAGAGGGGCCCAATCAGGAGGCAGAAAATAAGGGGCAAAAAACTGAGGGAAGCCAAAAGAGCGCAGCAAACAGAGGGATGCAAGCAGAGGGCAGCAAACAGAAGGCGGCAAACAGAGGGCAACAAACTGAGGGCGGCAAACAGAGGGCGGCAAACAGTGAGCAGCAAACAGTGGGTGGCAAACAGTGGGCCCCAAACAGAGGGCGGCAAACAAAGGCCCCAAACAGAGGGCAGCAAACAGAGGGCGGCAACAGACTGCGGCAAACAGAGGGCTGCAAACAGAGGGTGGCAAACAGAGGGGTGCAAACAGAGGGCAGCAAAAGACCGCGGCAAACAGAGGGCTGCAAACAGAGGGCGGCAAACAGAGGGCGGCAAACAGAGGGCGGCAAACAGAGGGCGGCAAACAAAGGCCCCAAACAGAGGGAAGCAAACAGTGGGCGGCAAACAGAGCGCGGCAAACAGAGGGTGGCAAACATAGGGCCCCAAACAGAAGGCAGCAAACAGAGGGCGGCCAACAGAGGGCCCCAAACAGAGGGTGGAAAAAAGAGGGTGGCAATCAGAGTGCGGCAAACAGAGGGCGGCAAACAGAGGTAGGCAAACATAGGGCGGCAAACAGAAGGCGGCAAACAGTGAGAGGCAAACAGAGTGCGGCAAACTGAGGGTGGCAAATGGAGAGCGGCAAACAGAGGGCCCCATACAGAAGGCGGCAAACAGCGGGAGAGAAACAGAGGGTGGCAAACAGAGGGCGGCAAACGGGGGGGGTGGGGGGGGGGGGTGGGGGGAGGGGAGAGAAACAGAGGGTGGCAAACAGAGGGGGAGAGGGAGAGAAACAGAGGGTGGCAAACAGAGGACGGCAAACAGAGGGCGGCAAACAGACGGCCCCAAACAGAAGGCAGCAAGCAGAAGGCAACTAACTGAGGGCGGCAAACAGAGCGCAGCAAACAGAGGAAAGCAAACAGAGGTCATCAAACAGAAGGCGCCAAACTGAGTGAGGCAAATGTAGGGCGGCAACAGAAGGTGGCAAACCGCGGGCGGTAAACAGAGGCCGGCAAACAGAGGGCCCCAATCAAAGGGCCCCAAGCAGAGGGCAGTAAACAGAGGGCGGCAGACAGAGGGGGGCAAACAGGGGACGGCAAACAGAGGGCGGCAAACAGAGTGTGTCAAACAGTGGGTGGCAAACAGATGGCCCAAACAAAGGGTCCGAAACAGAGCGCAGAGAAGAGAGGGTGGCAAACAGAGGGCGGCAAACAACAGGGGTGGCAAACAGAGGGCGGCAAACAGAGTGCCCCAACCAGAGGGCGGAAAACAGAGGGAGGCAAACGGAAGGCGGCAAAGAGTGCGGCAAACAGAGGGCAGCAAACAGGGGGCGGCAAACATAGGTTCCCAAACTGAGGGCGGCAATCTGAGCGCGGCAAACAGAGCGCAGCAAACAGAGGGATGCAAACTGATGGCTGCAAAGAGAGGGCCCAAAACATTGGGCGGCAAACCGAGGGCAGGAAACGGAGGGCGGAAAACAGAGGGCCCCAAACAGAGGGCGGAAAACAGAGGGTGGCAAAGGGGCAGAGTGCGGCAAACAGAGGGCGGCGACAGTACCCATCAGAGGTCGCATCAAGTGGAGAGAACAGAGGGTGGCAAACAGAGGGCCATCCTGAAGGCGGCAAATAGAGGGCAACATACTGAGGGATGCAACAGAGGGTGCAAAAAAAGGGCAGCAAACAGAAGGTGGCAAACAGAGGGCTCGAAACAGAGGCGGCAAACAGAGGGAGGCAAAAAGAGACGGCAAAAGAGGCGCAATCAGAGGCCGGCAACCAGAGAATCAGAGGCGGCAACAGAGGTGGCAACAGAGGGCGGAAAACAGAGGGCCCAAAAAGAGGGCGGCAAACTGAGGGCGGCAAACAGAGGGAGGGCAAAAGAGGCGGCAAACAGTGGGCGGCAAACAGAGGGTGGCAAACAGAGGGTGGCAAACAGAGGGCGGCAAACAGGGGGCGGCAAACAGAGGGGGGCAAACAGTGGACGGCAATCAGCGGGCCCAAACAAAGGGACCGAAACAGAGCGCAGTGAAGAGAGGGCAGCAAACAGAGTGCCCAAAAAAGAGGGCGGAAAACAGAGGGAGGCAAACAGAGGGCGGCAAGAAGACAAACACAAGGCAGCAGACAGTGGGTGGCAATCAGAGGGCGGCAAACAAAGGGGCTCAAACAGAAGGTGACAAACAGAGGTCGCCAAATAGAGGGCGGCAAATAGAGGGCGGCAAACAGAGGGCGGCAAACAGAGGGCCCCAAACAGAGGGCGTAAAACAGAGGGAGGGAAACAGAGGGTGGCAAACAGAGGGTGGCAAACAGAGGGCGGCAAATGCAGGGCCCCAAAGAGAAGGCGGCAAACAGAGGGCAAGAAACTGAGGGCGGCAAACACAGCACAGCAAACAGACGGATGCAAATAGAGGGCGGCAAATAGAGGGTGGAAAACAGGGTGGCAAACAGAGGGCGGCAAACAGAGGGCCCCAAACAGAAGGCGGCAAACAGAGTGCAGCAAACAGATGGCGGCAAACAGAAGGCGGCAAACAGAGGGGGGCAAACAGAGGACGGGAAACAGAGGGCCTCAAACAGCGGGCGGAAAAAAGAGGGTGGAAAACAGAGGTCAGCAAACAGACGGCGCCAAACAGAGTTAGGCAAACATAGGGCGGCAAACAGAAGACGGCAAACAGCGGGAGGCAAACAGAGGGCGGCAAAAAGAGGGCGGAAAACGGAGGGCGGCAAACAGAGGGTGGCAAACAGGGGGAGGGAAACAGAGGGTGGCAAACAGAGGGCGGCAAAGAGAGGGAGAGAAACAGAGGGTGTCAAACAGAGGGTGGCAAACAGAGTGCAGCAAACAGAGGGCGGCAAACAGACGGCGTCAAACAGAGGGCGGCAAACAGAAGGAGGCCAGCAGTGGGCAACTAACTGAGGGCGGCAAACAGAGCACAGCAAACAGAGGAAAGCAAACAGAGGGCGGCAAACTGAGGGCGGCAAACTGCGGGCGGCAAGCAGAGGGCCCCAAACAGAGGGCGGCAAACAGAGGGCGGCAAACAGAGGGCGCCAAACAGAGAGAGGCAAACATAGGGCGGCAAACAGAAGGCGGCAAACAGCGGGAGGCAAACAGAGTGCGGCAAACAGAGGGCGGCAAACAGAGGGTGGCAAACAGGGGGAGGGAAACAGAGGGTGGCAAACAGAGGGAGAGAATCCGAGGGTGGCAAACAGAGGGCGTCATACAGAGGGTGGAAAACAGAGGGCCCCAAACAGAGGGCCCCAAACAGAAGAAGGCCAGCAGTGGGCAATTAGCTGAGGGCGGCAAACACAGTGCAGCAAACAGAGGAAAGCAAACAGAGGGCGGCAAACTGAGGGCGGCAAACTGAGGGCGACAAACAGAGTGCCCCAATCAGAGGTCAGCAAACAGACGGCGCCAAAAAGAGGGAGGCAATCATAGGGCGGCAAAAAGAAGGCGGCAAACCGAGGGCAACAAACAGATGGCGGCAAACAGTGGGCCACAAACAGAGGGCCCAAATCAGAGGGCAGTAACAGAGGGCGGCAAAAAGAGGGCCGCAAACAGAGTTCGGAAAACAGCGGGCGGCAAACAGAGTGCAGCAAACAGAGGGCAGCAAACAGAGGGCGGCAAAGAGACGGCAGAAAGCAGAGGGGGGCAAACAGCGTGCCGCAAACAGAGGGCGGTAAACAGAGGGCGACATACAGAGGGCGGCAAACAGAGAGCGGCAAACACAATGCCCCAAACAGAGGGTGGCAAACAGAGGGCGGCAAACAGAGGGCCCCAAACAGATGGCAGTAAACAGAGGGCGGCAAACAGAGGGCGGCAAACAGTGGGCGATGAACAGAGGGTGGCAAACAGCGTGTTGCAAACAGAGGGACCCAAACAGAGGGCGGCAAACAGAGGATGGACAAATGAGGGCGGCAAACAGAGTTCCCCAAACAGAAGGTGGCAAACAGCGGGCGGCAAACAGAGTGCGGCAAACAGAGGGCGACAAACAGAGGGCGGCAAACAGAGGGCCCCAAACAGCTGGCAGTAAAGAGAGGGTGGCAAACAGAGGGCGGCAAACAGACTGCGGCAAAGAGAGGGCGACAAACAGATTACGGCAAACAGAGGGTGGCAAACAGATGTCACCAATCAGAGTTCGGCAAACAGAGGGTGGCAAACATAGGGCGCCAAACAGAACGCAGCAAACAGAGGACGGCAAACAGAGCGCCCCAAACATAGGGCGGCAATCAGAAGGAGGCAAACATAGGGAGGCAAACAGAGCACGGGAAACAGTGGGCGGAAAAAGAGGGCGGCAAACAGATGGCCCCGAACAGAGGGCTGCAAACAGAGGTCGACAAACAGAGGGCACCAAAAAGAGGTTGGAAAACAGAGGGTGGCAAACTGAGGGCGGCAAGCAGAGGGCAGCAAACAGAGGGAGGCAAACAGAGGGGGGCAAACAGGGTGCGGCAAACAGAGGGCGGCAAACAGAGGGCAGAAAACAGTGGGCGGCAAACAAAGGGCCCATAAAGAGGGACCGAAACAGAGCGCAGTAAAGAGAGGGCGGCAAACAGAGTGCCCTAAACAGAGTGCAGCAAACAGAGGGCGGCAAACAGAGGGAGGCAAAAAGAGGACGGCAAACAGAGGGTGGCAAACAGAGGGTGGCAAACAGAAGGCGGCAAGCAGAGGGCAGCAAACAGAGGGCCGCAAACAGAGTTCGGAAATCAGAGGGCGGCAAACAGAGGGCAGCAAACAGAGGGCCCCAAACAGACGACAGAAAGCAGAGGGCAGCAAACAGAGTGCGGCAAACAGAGGGCGGCAAACAGAGGGCGGGCAAACAGAGAGCAGCAAACACAGTGCCCCAAACAGAGGGTGGCAAACAGAGGACGGCCAACAGAGGACGGCAAACAGGGCCCCAAACAGAGAGCCCCAAACAGATGGCAGTAAACAGAGGGCGGCAAACAGAGGGTGGCAAACAGAGGGCGATGAACAGAGGGCGGCAAACAGATCGTTGCAAACAGAGGGACCAACAGATGACAACAAACAGAGGGCAGCAAACAAAGGATGGCAAACAGAGGGCGGCAAACAGAGGGAAGCAAACAGTGGGCGGCAAACAGAAGGCGGCAAACAGAGGGCGGCCAACAGAGGGCCCCAAACAGAGGGTGGAAAAAAGAGGGTGGCAATCAGAGTGCGGCAAACAGAGGGCGGCAAACAGAGTGCCCCAATGAGATGTCAGCAAACAGACGGCGCCAAACAGAGATAGGCAAACATAGGGCGGCAAACAGAAGGCGGCAAACAGTGAGAGGCAAACAGAGGGCGGCAAACTGAGGGTGGCAAATGGAGAGCGGCAAACAGAGGGCCCCATACAGAAGGCGGCAAACAGCGGGAGAGAAACAGAGGGTGGCAAACAGAGGGCGGCAAACAGAGGGAGAGAAACAGAGGGTGGCAAACAGAGGACGGCAAACAGAGGGCGGCAAACAGAGGGCCCCAAACAGAAGGCAAGCAGAAGGCAACTAACTGAGGGCGGCAAACAGAGCGCAGCAAACAGAGGAAAGCAAACAGAGGTCATCAAACAGAAGGCGCCAAACTGAGTGAGGCAAATGTAGGGCGGTAACAGAAGGTGGCAAACCGCGGGCGGTAAACAGAGGCCGGCAAACAGAGGGCCCCAATCAAAGGGCCCCAAGCAGAGGCCAGTAAACAGAGGGCGGCAGATAGAGGGGGGCAAACAGGGGACGGCAAACAGAGGGCGGCAAACAGAGTGTGTCAAACAGTGGGTGGCAAACAGAGGGCGGCAAACAGAGTGCCCCAACCAGAGGGCGGAAAACAGAGGGAGGCAAACGGAAGGCGGCAAGCAGAGTGCGGCAAACAGAGGGCAGCAAACAGGGGGCGGCAAACATAGGTTCCCAAACTGAGGGCGGCAATCTGAGCGCCGCAAACAGAGCGTAGCAAACAGTGAGATGCAAACTGATGGCTGCAAAGAGAGGGCCCAAAACAGTGGGCGGCAAACCGAGGGCAGGAAACGGAGGGCGGAAAACAGAGGGCCCCAAACAGAGGGCGGAAAACAGAGGGTGGCAAACAGAGTGCGGCAAACAGAGGGCGGCAGACAGAGTACCCCAATCAGAGGTCAGCAAACAGATGGAGAGAAACAGAGGGTGGCAAACAGAGGGTGGCAAACAGAGGGAGGCAACCAGAGGGCCCCAACCTGAAGGCGGCAAATAGAGGGCAACAAACTGAGGGCGGCAAACAGAGCGCAGCAAACAGAGGGATGCAAACAGAGGGTGGCAAACAAAGGGCAGCAAACAGAAGGTGGCAAACAGAGGGCCCCAAACGGGGGGGCAAACAGAATGTGGCAAAGAGAGGGCCCGAAACAGAGGGCGGCAAACAGAGGGCGGCAAAAAGAGGACGGCAAACAGAGGGCGGCAATCAGAGGCCGGCAACCAGAGTAATCAGAGGGCGGCAAACAGAGAACGGCAAACAGAGGGCGGCAAACAGAGGGCGGCAAACAGAGGGCCCCAAACAGATGGCAGTAAACAGAGGGCGGCAAACAGAGGGTGGCAAACAGAGGGCGATGAACAGAGGGCGGCAAACAGAGGGTTGCAAACAGAGGGACCAACAGATGACGTCAAACAGAGGGCAGCAAACAAAGGATGGCAAACAGAGGGCGGCAAACAGAGGTCCCCAAACAGAAGGTGGCAAACAGAGTGCAGCAAACAGAGGGCGGCAAACGGAGGGTGGCAAACGGAGGCTGGCAAACAGAGGGCCCCAAACAGAAGGCGGCGAACAGAGGACGGCAAACAGAGGGCGGCAAACAGAGGGAGGGAAACAGAGGGTGGCCAACAGAAGGCGGCAAACAGAGGGAGGGAAACAGAGGGTGACAATCAGAGGGCAGCAAACAGAGGGCAGCAAAGAGAGTGCGGCAAACAGAGGGAGGCAAACAGATGGCGTCAAACAGAGGGCCCCAAACAGAAGGCGACAAAGAGACGGCGGCAAACAAAGGGTGGTAAACAGTGGGCCCCAAACAGAGGGCGGAAAACAGAGTGCAGCAAACAGAGGGCAGCAAGCAGAGGGTGGCAAACGGAGGGTGGCCAAAAGAGGGCGAAAAACAGAGGGCGGAAAACAGAGGGCCCCAAACAGAGGGAGTCAAACAAAGGGCAGCAAACAGAGGGCGGCAAACAGAGTGTCCCAAACAAGGGCAGAATACAGAGGGCGGCAAACAGAGGGTGGCAAACAGATGGCGACAAACAGTGGGTGGCAAACTGAGGGCGGCAAGAAGATGACGGCGAACAGAGGGCCCAAATACAAGGAAGCAAACAGTGTGTGGCAATCAGAGAGCGGCAAACAGAGGGGTTCAAACAGAAGGTGACAAACAGAGGCCGGCAAATAGAGGGCGGCAAACAGAGGGCGGCAAACAGAGGGCGGCAAACAGATGGCCCCCATCAGAGTTAAGCGAACAGACAGCGCCAAACAGAGGGAGGCAAACACAGGGCGACATACAGAGGGCGGCAAATAGGGAGCGGCAAACACAGTGCCCCAAACAGAGGGCGGCAAACAGAGGGCCGCAAACAGAGGGCGGCAAACAGAGTGGTGCAAACAGAGTGAACCAAACAGAGGGCGGCAAACAGAGGGTGGCAAACGGATGGCGGCAAACAGAGGGCCCCAAACAGAAGGCGGCAAACAGAGGACGGCAAACAGAGTGCGTCAAACCGAGGGAGGCAAAGAGTGTGCGGCAAACAGAGGGAGGGAAACAGAGGGTGGCAGACAGAGGGCGGCAAACAGAGAGCAGCAAACAGAATGTGGCAAACAGAGGGCCCCAAACAGAAGGTGGCAAACAGAGGGCAAAAAACAGAGGACGGCAGCAGAGTGCGGCAAACAGAGGGAGGGAAACAGAGGGCGGCAAACTGAGGGCAGCAAACAGAGGGTGGCAAACAGAGCGCGGCAAACAGAGGGCAGCAAACACAGGGCGGCAAATCGAGGGGGCAAACAAAGGACCCAAAAAGAGGGCAGTAGAGGGCGGCAAACACAGTGTGGCAAACAGATGGCGGCAAACAGAGGGCAGCAAACTGAGGGCAGAAAACAGGGGGCCCCAAACAGAGGGCAGAAAACAGAGGGTTGCAACCAGAGTGCGGCAAACAGAGGGCGGCAAACAGAGTGCCCCAATCAGAGGTCAACAAACAGACGGCGCAAAACAGTGGTAGGCAAACACAGAGCGGCAAACAGAGGGCAGTAAACAGTGGGCAGCAAACAGAGGGCGACGAACAGAGGGCGGCAAACAGAGTGTTGCAAAGAGACGGCGGCAAACAGAGGGCCCCAAACAGAGGACGCCAAACAGAGGGCAGTAAACAGTGGGCAGCAAACCGAGGGCGACGAACAGAGGGCGGCAAACAGAGTGTTGCAAAGAGACGGCGGCAAACAGAGGGCCCCAAACAGAGGACGCCAAACAGAGGGCAGCAAACAGAGGGCCGCAAACAGAGGGCGGCAAACAAACGGCGGCAAACAGAGGGCCCCAAACAGAGGGCGTCAAAGAGAGGGCAGCAAAGAGTGGGCAGCAAACAGAGGGCGGCAAAGCGATGTCCCAATCAGAGGGCATCAAACAGCGGAAGGCAAACAAAGTGCGGCAAACGGAGTGCGGCAATCAGAGGACCCCAAACAGAAGGCAGCAAACAGAGGACAGCAAACAGAGGGCGGCAAACAGAGGGAGGGAAACAGAGGGTGGCAAACAGAGGGCAGCAAACAGAGGGATGCAAACAGAGGGCGGCAAAGAGAGGGCGGAAAACAGAGGGCGGCAAACAGAGGGCGGCAAACAGAGTTCCCCAATCAGAGGTCAGCAAACAGACGGCACCAAACAGTGGTAGGCAAACATAGGGCGGCGAACAGAAGGCTGCAAACAGCGGGCGGCAAAAAGATGGCAGCAAACAGAGGGCCCCAAGCAGAAGGCGGCAAAGAGAGGGTGGCAAAAAGAGGGCGGCAAACAGAGGGAGAGAAACAGAGGGTGGCAAACAGAGGGGGGCAAACAGAGGGCAGCAAACAGAGGGCAGCAAATAGAGGGCCTCAAACAGAAGGCAGAAAATACAGGGCAACAAACTGAGGGCGACAAACTGAGCGACGCAAACAGAGGAATGCAAACATAGTGCGGTAAACAGAGGGATGCAAACAGAGGGCGGCAAACATAGGGCGGCAAGCAGAGGGCCCCAAACAGAGGGCGGCAAACATAGGGACCAAACAGAGGCGGAAAACAGAGGGCAGCAAACAGAGGGCCCCAAACTGAGAGTTCCAAAGAGAGGGCGGCAAACAGAGGGGGGCAAACAGAGGGCAGCAAACAGACGCCCCCAAACAGAAGGCGGGAAACAGAGGGTGGCAAACAGAGGATGGTTAACAGAGGGACCCAAAAAGAAGGGGGCAAACAGAGGGCGGCAAACAGATGGCGGCAAACAGAGGGCACCAAAAAGAGGGCGGAAAACGGAGGATGGCAAACAGAGGGCGGCAAACAGAGGGCCCCAAACAGAGGGCAGCAAACAGAGGGCGGCAATTAGAGGGCGGCAAACAGATGGCGGCAAACAGGGGGCTCCAAACAGATGGCGGCATGCAGAGGGCGGCAAACAGAGAGCAGCAAACCCAGGACGGCAAACAGAGGGAGGCAAACATAGAACATAGAACATAGAACAATACAGCACAGAACAGGCCCTTCGGCCTTCGATGTTGTGCCGACCAAAATAAAAAGCAATGCCCCTCCTAACTAAACCATTCCCTTCTCATCCATATACTTATCAACTAACCTCTTAAACGCACCAAACTTGGCGCATATACAACAGCTGCAGGCAGGGCATTCCACTCCCTAATCACTCTTTGAGTAAAGAACCTACCTCTGATATCCGTCCTATAACAGAGGGATGCAAACAGAGGACGGCAAACAGAGGGCCCCAAACAGAGCGCGGCAAACAGAGAGTGGCAAACAGAGGTCGGCAAAAGAGGGCAGCAAACACAGGGCCCCAAACAGTGGGCCCCAAAGAGAGGGCAGAAAACAGAGGGCAGCAAACAGAGGGCCCCAAACAGAGGACGGCAAACAGAGGGTGCCAAACAGAGGGCGCCAAACAGAGGGCGGCAAACTAAGGACGGCAAACAGAGGGCGGTTAACAGAGGGACCCAAACACAAGGAGGCAAACAGAGGGCGGCAAAGAGAGGGCCCCAAACAGAGGGACACAAACAGAGGGACACAAACAGATGGCAATAAACAGAGGGCGGCAAACTGTGCGCAGCAAACTGAGGGCGGCAAACAGAGGGCTGCAAACTGATGGCCCCAAACAGAGGGCGGCAAACAAAGGGCGGCAAACAGAGGGCAGCAAACACAGGGTGCAAACAGAGGGCCCCAAACAGAAGGCTGCAAACAGAGGGCAGAAAACAGACGGAGGCAAAAAGAGAACAGCAAACCGAATGCGGCAAACACATGGCGGCAAACAAACGGCCCCAAAGAGAGGTCCCCAGAAAGAGGGCCCTTAACAGAGGGCGGAAAACAGAAAGCAGCAAACCAAGGGTGATAAACATAGGGCGGCAAACAGACAGCGGCAAAGAGAGGGAGGCAAACAGAGAGAGGCAAGCAGAGGGCGGCAAACAGAGGGCCCCAAACAAAGGGCAGCAAACAGAGGGTGGCAATCATAGTGCCCCAAACAGAGGGCCTCAAGCAGAGGGCGGCAAACAGAGGGCGGCAAACAGAGCGCGGCAAAGAGAGGGAGGCAAACAGAGAGAGGCAAGCAGAGGGCGGCAAACAGAACGCGGCAAAGAGAGGGAGGCAAACAGAGAGAGGCAAGCAGAGGGCGGCAAACAGAGGGCCCCAAGCAAAGGGCAGCAAACAGAGGGCGGCAATCATAGTGCCCCAAGCAGAGGGCGGCAAGCAGAGGGCGGCAAACAGAGGGCGAGAAACAGAGAGCGGCAAACACAGTGCGGCAAACAGAGGGCACCAAAAAGAAGGAGGCAAACAGAGGGCCGCACACAGAGGGCGGCAAAGAGAGGGAGGCAAACAGAGAGAGGCAAACAGAGGGCGGCAAACAGAGGGCCCCAAACAAAGGACAGCAAACAGAGGGCAGCAATCATAGTGCCCCAAACAGAGGGCAGCAAGCAGAGGGAGGCAAACAGAGGGCCCCAAACAAAGGGCAGCAAACAGAGGGCGGCAATCATAGTGCCCCAAGCAGAGGGCGGCAAGCAGAGGACGGCAAACAGAGGGCGAAAAACAGAGGGCGGCAAACACAGTGCGGCAAACAGAGGGAGGCAAACAGAGGGAGGCAAACACAGGGCGATAAACAGAGGGCCCCAAACTGAGGGCGGCAAACAGAGAGCGGCAAATAGAGGGCTGCAAATAGATGGCGGCAAAGAGAGGACGGCAAACAGAGTGCCCCAAAAAGAGGGCCCCAAACAGAGGGCAGAAAACAGAGTGCAGCAAACAGAGGGCCCGAAACAGACGGCAGAAAATAGTGGGCGGCAAACAGAGCCAGGCAAACAGAGGGCGGCAAACAGGGGGCGGCAAACTCAAAGCAGCTAACACAACCGTGACAAACAGAGGGCGGCAAACAGAGGACTGCAAACAAAGGGCGACGAACAGGAGGCTCCAAACAGAGGGCCCCAAACAGAGGGCTTTAAACAGAGGGTGGCAAACAGAGAGCACCAAACAGAGGGATGCAAACAGATGGCGGCAAACAGAGAGCACCAAACAGAGAGAGACAAGCAGAGGGCAGCAAACAGAGG
>JAGIQG010000367.1:0-34978 GCA_024679065.1 Sphyrna mokarran
GATTTGTTGGTGTTTTTTTTTGCCCAGTCCTGTTGATCTGCACTTGGACCATATCCCTCCACACCCCTCTCTCCTCCACCCGTCCAAGTTTTATTTTAACAGTGACCCCACATTTACCACTTTATCCGGCAGCTCATTCCACATTCCCACCAATCTCTGCATGAACTTTTCTCCTTTCACCTTTAACCCTTGCCCTCTGGGTTTTTCTCTCCTCTGGTCTCAGTAGAAAAAGCCTGCTTACATTCACTCTATCGACACCCATCAAAATCTTATCCACCTCTATCAAATCTCCCCTCATTCTTCTACACTCCAGGGAATAAAGTCCTAATCTATTCAATCTCTCTCTGTAACTCAGCTTCTCAAGTCCCAGCAACATCCTTGTGAACCTTCTCTGCACTCCTTCAACCTTATTTACATCCTTCCTGTAACTAGGTGACCAAAACTGTACACAATGGTTTAAATTCGGCCTCACCAGTGCCTTATATAACCTTACCATAACACTCCAACTTTTATATTCGATACTCTGATTGATAAAGGCCAATGTAATAAAAGCATCTTCATGACCCTACTCACCTGTGAAGTCACTTTCAGGGAATTCTGTCCCTGTATTCCCAGATCCCTCTGTTCAACTGCACTCTTCAGAGTCCTACCATTTACCCTGTATGTTCTAGTCTGGTTTGTCCTTCCAAAGTGCAGTACCTCACACTTGTCTGCATTAAATTCCATTTGCCATTTGTCAGCCCATTTTTGTAATTGGTCCAAGTCCCTCTGTAAGCTTTGAAAACCTTCCTCACTGACCACTACACCTTCAATCTTTTACCATCAGCAAATTTGCTGATCCAATTTACCACATTATCATCCAGATCATTGATATAGATGACAAACAACAATGGACCCAACACTGATCCCTGCGGCACTCCACCAGTCACAGGCCTCCACTCAGAGAAGTAATCCTCCATAACTATTCTCTGGCTTCTTCCATTGAGCCAGAGTCTAATCCAATTTACAACCTCCCCATCTATACCCTAGTGACTGAACCTTCCTAACTAACCTCCCATGAGGGACCTTATCAAAGGCCTTGCTGAAATCCATATAGACAACATCCACTGCCTTCCCTTCATCCACATTCCTGGTAACATCATCGAAAAACTCTAATAGATCGGTCAAACATGACCTACCACACACACAGCCATGTTGAGTCTCCCTAATAAGTCCCTGTCTATCCAAATATTTGTAGATCCTACCCCTTATCACACCTTCCAATAACTTACCAACCACCGACATCAAACTTACCGGCCTGTAATTCCCCGGATTTCTTTAGGAACCTTTTTTAAACAGTAGAACAACATGATGCCCCCTCCAATCACCCGGCACCTCCCCCCGGGAATATTGACATTTTAACTATGTCTGTCAGGGCCCCTGCAAGTTCAACACTAACCTCCCTCAAGCTCTGTGGGAATACCTTGTCCATTCCCTGGGGATTTATCCACTCTGATTTGCCTCAAGACAGCCAGAACCTCCTCCTCTTTAATCTGTAAAGGTTCCATAACCTCCCTACCTGTTTGCCCAATTTCTGTAGACTCCATGCCCATTTCCTCAGTAAATACGGATGCAAAAAAACCCATTTATTCTCTCTCCATCTCTTCTGGTTCCATACACAGTCTATCAATCTGGTCTTGTTGGAGTTTTTCAATGTTGAGGTTGTTGTTGGATTGTTGTTGTTCTTTGCTGTTGTGGTTTTTGTTGAAATTGTTGGAGTTTTTCAATTCTGAGGTTGTTGTTGAACTTGTTCAATTTTTAGATTGTTGTTGGAAATTTTGGGTTTTTTCATCTTCAGGTTGTTGTTGGATTTGTTGGTATTTTTCAATGTTGAGGTTGTTGTTGGATTTGTTGGTATTTTTCAATGTTGAGGTTGTTGTTGGATTTGTTGGTATTTTTCAATGTTGAGGTTGTTGTTGGATTTGTTGGTATTTTTCAATGTTGAGGTTGTTGTTGGATTTGTTGGTATTTTTCAATGTTGAGGTTGTTGTTGGATTTGTTGGTATTTTTCAATGTTGAGGTTGTTGTTGGATTTGTTGGTATTTTTCAATGTTGAGGTTGTTGTTGGATTTGTTGGTATTTTTCAATGTTGAGGTTGTTGTTGGATTTGTTGGTATTTTTCAATGTTGAGGTTGTTGTTGGATTTGTTGGTATTTTTCAATGTTGAGGTTGTTGTTGGATTTGTTGGTATTTTTCAATGTTGAGGTTGTTGTTGGATTTGTTGGTGTTTTTCAATGTTGAGGTTGTTGTTGGATTTGTTGCTGTTTTTCAATGTTGAGGTTGTTGTTGGATTTGTTGGTATTTTTCAATGTTGAGGTTGTTGTTGGATTTGTTGGTATTTTTCAATGTTGAGGTTGTTGTTGGATTTGTTGGTATTTTTCAATGTTGAGGTTGTTGTTGGATTTGTTGGTATTTTTCAATGTTGAGGTTGTTGTTGGATTTGTTGGTATTTTTCAATGTTGAGGTTGTTGTTGGATTTGTTGGTATTTTTCAATGTTGGGGTTGTTGTTGGATTTGTTGGTATTTTTCAATGTTGAGGTTGTTGTTGGATTTGTTGGTGTTTTTCAATGTTGAGGTTGTTGTTGGATTTGTTGGTATTTTTCAATGTTGAGGTTGTTGTTGGATTTGTTGGTGTTTTTCAATGTTGAGGTTGTTGTTGGATTTGTTGTTTTTTCAGTTGGGTTTTGTTGATTGTTGGTTTTTCAATTTTGTTGTTGATTTTTTTTTTATGTGTTGGTTTGTTTTTTCTTTGGTTGTTGTTGGATTTGTTGCTGTTTTTCAATGTTGGGGTTGTTGTTGAATTTGTTTTGTTTTTGAATTTTGAGATGGTTGTTTGAGATGGTTGTCCAAACCACATTGCCTCGTAATGTCCCAAGATGTGTAGGTTAGGTGGATTGGCCATGACATATTGCCCCGTAGTGTGTCAAGGTTGTACAAAAGGTCGATTGTTCATGCTAAATGTGTGTCAAGGTTGTACGAAAGGTGGATTGTCCCAAGATGTTAATGAGAAATGGATTAGCCATGCCAAATTCCCCTTAGCGTCCCAAGATGTGAATGAGAGATGGATTGGCCTACCCCGTAGTGTCCCAAGATGTGTACACGTGGTTAATTGGCCAGGCTAAATTAACTTTAGTGTCCCAAGATGTGGACGAGAGGAGAATTGGACATGTTCAAATCCCTTTAGTGTCCCAACATGAATAGGTTTGGTGAATTGGCCACGCTAAATTGCACCTTTGTGTCCCAAGATGTAGGTTAGATGGATTGGCTACACTAAATTGGTCTTTAGTGTCCAAAGATGTGTTACTTTGGTTATTTGGCCAGGCTAAATTGCCACTTAATGTCCCAAGAAGTGTGAGATGTGAATTGGCCATGCTAAATTAACTTTAGCATCCAAAGATGTGGATGAGAGGAGAATTGGACATGTTCAAATCCCCTCAGTGTCCCAACATGAACAGGTTTGGTGGATTGGCCATGCTAAATGCATTTAGTGTGCAAAAATGTGTAGGTTTGGTTAATTGGCCATGTTAAAGTGCAGCTTAGTGTCCCAAGATGTTAAGTTAGATGGATTGGCCACACTAAATTGGCACTTAGTGTCCAAAGATGTGTAAGTTGGGTTGATTGGCCAGGCTATATTGCCCCTTCGTGACACAAAAGTGTACGTTAGATGAATTGGCCTTGCTAAATTCATCTTCCTGTTCCAAGATGTGTACAAGAGGTAGGATGACCAGGCTAAATTCCCATGCGTGTCCCAAAACGTACACGAGGTGATCTGACCATGCTAGAATGCGCCTCAGTGTCCCAAGATGTGTACGAGTGCTGGATTGGCCATGCTAAATTCCCCTTAGTGTCCCAAGATGTGTACGAGTGCTAGATTGGCCATGCTAAATTCCCCTTAGTGTCCCAAGATGTGTGCAGGTCAGGGGTCAGGGATAATGAGGTGTCAGGAATGGTGAGGTGTCAGGGGTCAGCGATAGTGATGGTGAGGGGTATAGATGGTCAGGGGATGAGGGATTCGGGATAGTGAGGGAAAAAGGGTCAAGGATGGTGTGGAGTAAGGGGTCATGGTTAGTAAAGGATGGATGATGAGCGTCAGGGAAGGTGAGGGGTCAGAGATGGTAAGGGGTCAGGGATGGGTGGGTAATGTGAGAGGTCAGGAGTCGGATGGTGAGGAGTGAGGGGACATGTTGGAGAGAGGTGAGGGGTCAGGGATAGTGAGGTATCAGGGATAGTAAAGGCTGAGGGGTGAGGGTCAGGGATAGTGAGGTATCAGGGATAGTGAGGGGTGAGGGGTCACAGTTGGTGAGAGATGGTAAGGGGTGATTGGTCAGAGATGGTGAAGGGTGAGAGGTCAGGAAGGGTGAGGGGTCAGGAGTCAGGGATGATGAGGGATGAGGGATTCGGGATGGTGAGGGATGAGGGGTCAGGAATGGTGAGGTGTAAGGGGGCAGGGAAGGTTTGGGGTGATGATGGTGAGGGGTCAGGGATCAGAGATGGTGAGGGGTCAAGGTTGGTCAGGGGTCAGGATTGCTGAGGAGACAGGATCAGGATTGGTGAAGGGTCAGAGATGGTCAAGGGTCAGTGGTCAGGGTGGATGAGGAGTGAGGGATCAGATATGGTGAGGAGTGAGGGACAGTGAGGAGTGAGGGGACAGGATTGATGAGGAATGAGGGGTCAGGGGTGTTGAGGGGTCAAGATAGTCGAGGGCTGAGAGGTCATTATCAGTGAGGGATGGTGAGGGGTGAGGGATCAGGAATGGTGAGGGGTGAGGGATGAGGAATGGTGAGGGGTCAGGGATGGTGAGGGGTGAGGGGTCAGAGATGGTGAGGGGTCAGGGATGGTGAGGGGTGAAGGGTCAGAGATGGTGATGAGTGAGGGTCAGAAATGGTGAGGGGTCGAGGATATGGATGATGAGCAATCAAAGTTGATGAAAGATCAGGGATGGTGAGGAGTGAGGGGTCGGGGTCGGTGAGGGATGACGGTTCTGGGATGGTGAAGGGTCAGGGATGGTGAGGAGTGAGGGGTCGGGGTCGGTGAGGGATGACGGTTCTGGGATGGTGAAGGGTCAGGGATGGTGAGCTGTGAGGGTTCGTGAAGGGTGAGGGGTCGGTGAGGGGCTGGGGATGGTGTGGGGCCAGGAATGGCGTGGGGCTGGGGATGGTGAGGGGTCAGGGATGGTGAGGGTTGTGGGGTCAGGGATGGTGAGGGGTCAGGGATGGTGAGGGGTGTGGGGTCAGGGATGGTGAGGGGTCAGGAATGGTGTGGGGTCAGGGATGGTGAGGGTTGTGGGGTCAGGGATGGTGAGGGGTGTGGGGTCAGGGATGGTGAGGGGTCAGGGATGGTGTGGGGTCAGGGATGGTGAGGGGTGTGGGGTCAGGGATGGTGAGGGGTCAGGGATGGTGAGGGGTGTGGGTCAGGATGGTGAGGGGGTCAGGGGGGGTGTCAGGGATGGTGAGGGGTCAGGGATGGTGAGGGTGGGGTAGGTGGTGAGGGGTCAGGGATGGTGAGGGTTGTGGGGTCAGGGATGGTGAGGGGTCAGGGATGGTGAGGGGTGTGGGGTCAGGGATGGTGAGGGGTCAGGAATGGTGTGGGGTCAGGGATGGTGAGGGTTGTGGGGTCAGGGATGGTGAGGGGTGTGAGGTCAGGGATGGTGTGGGGTCAGGGATGGTGTGGGGTCAGGGATGGTGAGGGGTGTGGGGTCAGGGATGGTGAGGGGTCAGGGATGGTGAGGGGTGTGGGATCATGGATGGTGAGAGTTGAGGGGTCAGGGTTGGTGAAGCATGAGGGGTGAGGGATGCTGAGGGGTGAGGGTTTGGAGTTGGTAACGGGTGAGGGTTTGGGCTTGGTGGGAGTAAGTGCTCAGCATTGGTGAAGGGCCAGGGGACAGGGTGGGTCAGGGGTCAGGGATAGTGAGGCTGATGGGTCAGGTTTGGTGAGGGATGAGGGGTCAGCATTGATGAGGGCCAGGGATGGTGAGGGATGAGTGTTTAGGGTTAATGAGGCTGAGGGGCCAATGTTGGTGAGGGGTGAGGGGTAAAGAGTCATGGATGATGAAGGGTCAGAGGTCAGGGGATGGAGAAGGGTGAGGGTTCAGGGTTGGTGAGGAATGGTGACAAGTCAGAGGTCAGTGATGGTGAGGGGTTCAGAGGTGGTGAGAGATGAGAGGGCAGGTTGGTTAGGGGTGAAGGGACAGGAATGGTGAGGGGTGAGGTGTCAGGGTTGTTGAGGGATGAGGGATCAGGATCGGTAAGGGGTCAGGGTTGTTGAGCGGTGAGGGATCAGGATCGGTAAGGGGTCAGGGTTGTTGAGGGATGAGGGATCAGGATCGGTAAGGGGTCAGAGTTGTTGAGGGGTGAGGGATCAGGATCGGTAAGGGGTCAGGGTTGTTGAGCGGTGAGGGATCAGGATCGGTAAGGGGTCAGGGTTGTTGAGGGGTGAGGGATCAGGATCGGTAAGGGGTCAGGGTTGTTGATGGATGGTGAGGAGTGAAGGATCAGAGGTGGTGAGGGATCAGCGTTAGTGAGGAACCAATGATGGTGAAGGGTCAGGGATGGTCAGAGGTCAGGGACAGTGAGGGGTCAGGCATGGTGAATTGTGAGGGGTCAGGCATGGTGAGGGGTGAAGAGTCAGGGTTGTTGAGGGCAGGGGGTCAGGGGTCAGGGTTGTTGAGGGGTCAGGGACATTGAGGGGATGAGCAATCAGAGACAGTGAGGGGTGAGGTTTCAGAAATGGTGAAGGATGAGGGGTCAGGGTTGGTACAGGGTGAACAGTCGGGGATTGTGAGGGTGAAGGGTCAGGGATGGTGAAGGGGTCAGCGTTGGTGAGGGTTGAGGGGTCAGGGTTGTTGAGGGGTGAGGGATCAGGATCGGTAAGGGGTCAGGGTTGTTGATGGATGGTGAGGAGTGGAGGATCAGAAATGGTGAGGGATCAGCGTTAGCGAGCGGTCAATGATGGTGAAGGGTCAGGGATGGTCAGAGGTCAGAAACAGTGAGGGGTCAGGGATGGGGAGGGTCAGGGGTCAGGGTTGTTGAGGGGTCAGGGATATTGAGGGGTGAGCGATCAGAGACAGTGAGGGGTCAGGCATGGTGAGAGGTGAGGGGTCAGGGATGGGGAGGATCAGGGGTCAGGGACATTGAGGGGTGAGCGATCAGAGACAGTGAGGGGTCAGGCATGGTGAGAGGTGAGGGGTCAGGGATGGGGAGGATCAGGGGTCAGGGACATTGAGGGGTGAGCGATCAGAGACAGTGAGAGGTGAGGTTTCGGAAATGGTGAAGGAGGAGGGGTCAGGGTTGGTGTGGGGTGAACAGTCGGGGATTGTGAGGGGTGAAGGGTCAGGGATGGTGAGGGGTCAGCTTTGGTGAAGGATGGTGAGGAGTGAGGGATCAGAGTTGGTGAGGGGTCAATGATGGTGAAGGGTCAGGCGTAAAGGATGGTTAGAGGTCAGGGACTGTGAGGGGTCAGGAATGGTGAATTGTGAGGGGTCAAGATTCAGGAATGGTGAGGGGTCAGGGATGGGGTGGGGTCAGGGATGGTGAGGGGTCAGAGGTCAGGAATGGCGACGAGTCAGATTTGGTGAGGGGTGAGGGGTCAGGGTTGGTGCAGGGTGAATGGTCAGGGATTGTGAGAGGTGACTGGTGAGTGATGAGGGGTCAGGGTTGGTGAGGGGGTCAGAGATGATGAGGGATGTCGAGTCAGGGATGGTAGGGGTTAGGGATGTTGAGGGGTCAGGTTTGGTGAGGGATGAGGAGTCTGGCTTGGTGCAGGGTGAAGGGTCAGGGATCATGATGGGTCAAGAATCAGGGATGGTGAGGGGTGAGGTGTCAGCGATGGTGAGACTTGCACTGTCAGGGATAGGAAAGGTCAGGGGTCAGGATTTGTGAGGGCTGAGGGGTCAGAGATGCAGTCTGGTGAGAGGTCAGGGGTGAAGAAGAAGCGGGGTCAGGGATGGTGAGTGGTCAGGAATGGTGAGATATGAGGGTCAGAGTTGGTCAGTGTTCAGTGATGGTGAGGGTTGAAGGATCAGGAATGGTTCGCAGTGAGGGGATAGTGATGGTGAGGGATCAGGGATGATGGGGTCAGAGATGGTGATGGGTCAGGGGTCAGGGATAGTGAATGGTCTGGGGATGGTGAGGGACCAGGAGTCATGGATGGTGAGGGGTCAGAGGTCAGGGATGGTTAGGGCTGAGGAATGGTAAGGAGTCAGAGATGCTGAGGGGTCAGGGATGATGAGGAGTGAGAGGTTAGGGTTGGTGAGGAGTGAGAGATGGTGAGAGGTCAGGTTGGTGAGGGGTCAAGTTTGGTGAGGGGTCAGGTTTGGTGAGGGGTGAGGGGTCAGGTTTGGTGAGGGGTGGGGAATCAGGGTTGTTGATGAATTGTGAGGAGTCAGGTATCAGAGATGGTGAGGGATGAGAGGTCAGGGATGGTAAGGGTTGAGGAGTCAGGGATGGTGAAGGATCAGAGATTGTGACGGATGTGTGGCCAAGGTTGGTGAGGAGTGAGGGGTCAGGGATAGTGAGGGTTGAGGAGTCTGGGTTGGTGAGAAGTGAGGGATGGTGAGAGATGAGGGGTCAGCGATGGTGGGGGATGAGGGGTCAGGGATGGTGAGGGGTCAGTGTTGGTGCGTTGTCAGCATTGGTGAGGGATCAGGGACAGTGAGGGGTCAGGCATGGTGAGCTGGGAGAGATCAGGGTTTGTGAGGGGTGAGGAGTCAGAGATGGCGAGGGATGGTGAGAGGTGAGGGGTCAGGGATGGTGAGGATAAGGGGTCAGGGTTGGTGAGGAGTCAGGGTTTGTGAGGGGTGAGGGGTCACAGATGGTGAGTGATGAGGGGTCATGAATGGTGAGGGGTCACAAATGATGAGGTGTGAGGGGTGAGGGATCAGGGTTGGTGAGGCGTAAGGAGTTGTACCATGTCAACGGTCAGGGATTGCGAGGGGTCAGGGATATTGAGGGGTGAGTGGTGATGGATAGTGAGTGGTCAGGGATAGTGAGGTGTGAGGGATGATGAGTGATGTGGGGCAGGGTTGGTGGGTGTTCAGGGGTCAGGAATACTGAAGGGTCAGGGGTCAGGGATGGTGAGGGGTCAGGGATGATGAGAGGTCAGGAATGGTGAGGGGTCAGGCATCAGGGATGGTGAGGGGTGAGTGGTCAGGGTTGGTAAAGTGTGAGGCATGGTGAGGGGTCAGGAAAGGTGAGATATGGTGAGGGGTATGGAATGTGAGGGTTCAGGGTTGGTGAAGAGTGAGGCATGAGGGATGGTGAGGGATAGTAATGGGTCAGGAGAGGTGAGGAGGGAAGGGTCAGGGTTGTTCAGTAGTCAGGAATGGTGAGGAGTGAGAGGTCAGCGTTGGTGAAGGGTGAGAGGTCAGTGATGGTGAGGGGTGAAGGATCTGGGTTGGTGAGGGATGAGGGGTCAGGCTTGGTGATGGATATCGGTTCAGGAATGGTGAGGGTTCAGGTTGTGAGGGATGGTGAAGGCTGAGGGATGATGAGGGGTCAGGGATGGTGAAGGGGGTCATGGGTGAGTGATGGTGAGGGGTGAGGGATGGTGAAGGGTCAGGGTGTGGAGATGCGGGTGTTGAACTGGGGTAAACACAGTAAGAGTCTGACACCAGGTTTCAGTCCAACTGATTGATTTGATAATAAACTCACAAGCTTTCGGGGTTTGTCCCTTGGTCAGGTGAATGGAGAATTTGGCTCTCAGACAGAGCAGAGAACAGCACAGACAGTTTCCAGATTACTGATTCGAATGGGAGGCTTTACAACGAACCTGCTATTCAATTCTTAAAGATACAGACAGTGTGAGTGGAGAGAGCGTTAAGCCCCAGGGTAAAGAGATGTGGATTGTCTCCAGACAGCCCAGTAAGTGAGGGTTTATAAAATAGCCATAAATGTGAAGTAGAGATTTCACATCCCCACCAATAAGGGACCCCATTCACAAGGTAAACATTGTTAGCAGACTGCAATGAACAGGACAAGTCCATGATGAAAGGGTTTTTACTCCGAGCTAGTGTCGTTCTCTCTGCCTGGAACTGCTGCACCATGTTTATCAGATCAACTTTCTTAACAGCGTGCGGCTTCTTTTCATCATGTTTCTTGTGAGTCAGAGATGGTGAGGGGGTCAGGCAAGGTCATGGGGGTTACAGATAGTGTGACATGAATCCAAGATCCCTGTTGAGACCGTCCTCATGTGTGTGGAACTTGGCTATCAGTCTCTGCTCAGTGAGTATGCGCTGTCGTGATGGGTCAGAAATGATCATGAGGGGTCAGGGTTGGTGAGGGGTCAGGGGTCAGGGTTGGTGAGGGGTGAGGGGTCAGGGTTGGTGAGGGGTGAGGCATGGTAAGGGGTCAGGGATGGTGAGGGATGGTGAGGGTGAGGGATGGTCAGGACTGAGGGGTGATGGGTCAGGGGTCAGGGTAGGTGAGGAGTGAAGGGTCAGGGATATTCAGTGGTCAGGAATGATGGGTGGTGAGGTGTCAGAGATGGTGAGGGGTGAGATCAGGGATGCTAAGAGTTGAGGGATTTGGATTGTTGAGGGGTGTGGGTCATGTTTGCTGAGGGGTGAGGGGTCAGGGATGGTGAGAGATGGTGAATGGGGAGGATTGAGCAGTCAGGGATGGTGAGAATTGAGGGGTTAGGGATGGTGAGAGGTGAGGGGTCAGGGTTGGTGAGAGATTGTGAAGGGTGAGGGTTGAGCAGTCAGGGATGGTGAGGGGTGAGTGTTATTGAGGAGTGAGGTGTGAGGGATAGTGAGGGGTCAGGGATGGTGAGGGATACTGAGGAGTGAGGGGTTTCAGCATTGCTGAGGGGTCATCGATGATGAGGGGTCAGGGTTGGTGAGGGGTGAGGGGTCACGGTTGGTGACGGGTGGTGGTTTGGGAATGGTGACGGGTGAGGGTTCAGGTTTGGTCAGGAGTGAAGGGTGAGGGTGGTGAGTGGTGAGGAGTCAGCGATGGTGAGGAGTCAGCGATGATGAGGGATGAGGGGTGAGGAAGCGTGAGGAGTAAGGAGTCAGGAATGGTAAGGAGGAGGTTTAGCAAGGGGTCAGGGATGGTGAGGGGTCAGGAGTCAGGGATTGTGCAGGGCTGGGAATGGTGAGAGGTGAGGGCTTGGAGCTGGTGAGCGGTGAGAGGTCAGGGTTGGTGAGCGGTGAGAGGTCAGGGTTGGTGAGGGGTGAGAGGTCAGGGTTGGTGAGCGGTGAGAGGTCAGGGATAGTGAGGGATGAAGGGTCAGGGATAGTGAGGGATGAAGGGTCAGGGCTGATGAAGAGTGAGGCATGGTAAGGGGTCAGGATTGATGAGGAGTGAAGGTTCAGGATTGGTGAGGGGTGAGGGGTCAGGGATGGTGAGGGGTGAGGGGTCAGGGATGGTGAAGGGTGAAGAATGAGGGGTCAGGGATGGAGAAGGGTGAGGGGTCAGGGATGGAGAAGGATGATGAGGGTCAGGATTGTTGAGGGGTGAGACGTCAAAGATGGTAAAGGGTGACGGATGAGGGTCAGCGATGGTGAGGGGTGACGGGGGAGTCAGGAATGATGAGGGGTCAGGAGCCAGAGTTGGTGAAGGGTCAGGGGACAGCAATGGTGAGGGTTTAGGGTGAGGGGTCAGGTTTGTTGATGGGTGAGGGGTCAGGGATGGTGATGGGTCAGGGTTGGTGAGGGGTCAGGGGTCAGGGATGATGAGTGAGGGGTGAGGTATGGTGAGGTATCAAGGTTTGTGAGGGGTGAGCGATCAGGGTTGGTGAGGGGTTAGGGATGGTGAGAGGTGAAGGGTGAGGGATGGTGAGGGGTCAGTGTGTGTGTGAAGGTCAAGACTGGTGAGGGGTGAGGGTTCAGGCGTCAGGATTGGTGATGGTTGAGAGGCCAGGGATTGTGAGGGTGGAGGGGTCAGGGCTGGTGAGGAGTCAGGGTTGATGAGGGTCAGGTTTGGTGAGGGATGAGGGATGGCAAGGAGTGAGGGATGGTGCGGGATGAGGGTTCGGGAATAGTGAGGGGTGAAGGGTCAATGTTGGTGTGGAGTCAGAGGTCAGGGATGGTGAGGGGTGAGCGGTCAGCAATGTGAAGGGTCAGGGGACAGCAATGGTGAGGGATGAGAGGTCAGTATTGTTGTGGGGTGATGGGTTAGGTTTGTGAGGGCTCTGGGATGGTGGATGGTGAGGGGTCCAAGATGGTGAGGGATCAGAAGTCAGTGATGGTGAGGGGTCAGAGGTGGTGAGGGATTAGGAGTTGGGGATGGTGAGGGGTCAGGGATGGTGACGGCCAAGGGATAGAGAGTGGTGAGCAGTTGGTGTTCATGAGGAGTAGGGATGGTGAGGGGTGAGGGGTGAGGGATGGTGAGGGTTCAGGGTTGAGGTGTCAGGGTTGGTGAGGAGTGAAGGAGGGATCATGACGGGTGAGGGGTAAGGGATAGTGAGGAGTGGTGAGAGGTGAGGTGTGAGGGATGGCGAGGGGATGGAAGAAAGTGTGAGTAATCAGGCATGATGGGGTATAAGGGGTTAAGGATGAGGGGTCAAGGTCAGTGAGAATTGAGGTGTGAGGGATCATGAGGGGTGAGGGGGTCAGAGATGGTGATGGGTCAAAGATGGTGAGGGGGTCAGAGTTGGTGAGGAGTGAGGAGCCAGAGTTGGTGAGGGATGAGAGTTCAGGCATGGTGAGGGGTCAGGATTGGTGAGGGATGAGAGTTCAGGGACGGTGAGGGGTCAGGGTTGGTGAGAGGTGAGGAGTCAGGGAAGGTGGGGGGTCAAGGATGGTGAGGGAGAAGGGATAGTGAGGTGTGAGAGGTCAGGCTTGGTGAGGGATAAGGGATCAGCTTTGGTGAGCAGTGAGGGGTTAAAGATAGTGAAGGATCAGGCGTCAGGGTTTGTGAGGGGTGAGGGGTCAGGAGTCAGGGTTTGTGAGGGGTCAGGAGTCAGGGTTTGTGAGGGGTGAGGGGTCAGGAGTCAGGGTTTGTGAGGGGTCAGGAGTCAGGGTTTGTGAGGGGTGCGGGATCAGGAGTCAGGGTTTGTGAGGGGTGAGGGGTCAGGGTTGTGAGGGATGAGGGGTCAGGGATGATGAAGGATGAGGGGTCAGATTTGGTGAGCAGTAATAGGTCAAGGAAGATGAGAGATGTTGAGGTGTGAGGGGCGAGGGATGGTGAGGGGTAGTGAGAGATGGTGAGGGGTGATGGGCGTAAGGGGTCAGGGATGGTGAAGGGTGGACAGTCAGAGTTATTGAGGGTTGGTGAGGGGTGAAAGACCAGGGATGGTGAGTGGTGAGGAGTCAGGGATGGTGAGGGGTGATGGGTCAGGGATGGTGAGGGATGAGGGTTGAGGGGTCAGAGATGGTGAGGGGTGAGAGGTCAGAGATGCTGAGGATTGAGGGATGAGGAGTGTTGAGGGGTGAAAGGTTAGGATTGGAGAGGGATGGGGAGGGGTGAGGAGGTAGGCATGCTGAGGGGTCTGGTATGAGGGATGGTGAAAGATGAGGGTGAAGGGTCAGAGATGGTGAAGTGTGAGGGATCAGGGTCGGAATAGTGAGGGGTGAGGGTCCAGGAATGGTGAGTGGTGACGGGTCTGGTTTGTTGAGGGGTGAAGAGATAGGAATGGTGAGGGGTGAGGTTGTCAGGGTTGGTGAGGGATCAGAGATGGTGACGCTGAGGGGTCAGGGGTCAGGAATTGTGAGGGCTAAGGGCTCAGGGATGGCGAGGGGTGAGGGTCAGGGTTCGTGAGGGGTCAGGGATTTGAGGGGTAAGTGGTCACGGATGATGCTGGGTCGAGGAGATGTGATGGACGAGGGAAGGTGATAGACGAGGGGTCAGGGTTGGTGAGGGATGAGTGTGAGAGATGGTGAGGGGTCAGGGTTGGTGAGGGATGAGTGTGAGAGATGGTGAGGGGTCAGAGATGGTGAGGGATGAGTGTGAGAGATGGTGAGGGGTCAGAGATGGGGGTGAGGGATGAGGGCGTAGGGTTGGTGAGGGATGAGTGTGAGAGATGGTGAGGGGTCAGAGATGGTGAGGGATGAGTGTGAGAGATGGTGAGGGGTCAGGGGTCAAGGATGGTGAGAGATGGGGAGCAGGTTTGGTGAGAGGTGAGGGTTCAGAGATGATGAGGGGTGAGAGGTCAGAGATGGTGAGGGCTGAGGGGTCAGGAACAGTAAGGGTCCGGAATCGTAAGAGGTGAAGGGTCAGGGATGATAAGGGTGAGGGGGGGGTAAGGGGTCAGGCTTGGTGACAGATGATCGGTGAGAGATGGTGAGGGGTGACACGGTAGGGATGGTGAGGGGTGACACGGTAGGGATGGTGAGGTGTCAGAGGTCAGGAATGGTGAGGGGTCAGTGTCGGTGAGGGGTCAGGAGTCAGAGATGCTGAGGGGTGAGGTATGGTGATGGGTGAGGGGTGAGCAGTCAGAAATAGTGAGGGATGAGAGGTCAGGGATGCTGAGGGGTGAGAGGTCAGGGATGGTGAGGGAGGAGGGATGATGTGGGATGAGCAGTCAGGGTTGGTGAGGGGTCAGGGTTGGTGAGGGGTCAGTGTTGGTGAAGGGTCAGGGCTGGTGAGGGGTGAGAGGTGAGGGTTGATGAGGGGTGAAGGATTAGGGTTGGTGAGGGGTGAGAGTTCATGGATGGTGAGGAGTCAGAATTGGTGAGGGATGAGGGGATAGTGTTGGTGACGGGTAAGGGGTCAGGAATGCTGAGGAGTCACGAATGGTAAGGAGTCAGGGTTGGTGAGGGGTGAGTGGTGAGAGATAGTGAGAGCTCAGACATGTTAAGGACCAGCAATGGTGAGGGGTGAGGGGTCAGGGATGGTGAGGGGTCAGGGATGGTGAGGGGTCAGAGTTCAGGGTTGGTGAGAGATGAGGGGGCAGCGACGGTGAGGGGTCAAGGATGGAGAGGGATGGTGAGGAGTGAATGATCAGAGATGGTGAGGTGTGATGGGTCACAGATGGTGAGAGGTGAGAGGTCTGGGAAGGTGTGGGGTGAGGAATCACATAGTGAGGGGTGAGGGTTCAGGGCTGATGAGGGATCAGGGATCAGGGATGGAGAAGGTGAGGGGTCAGGGATGCTGAGGGGTGAGGGATCAGGATTGGTGAGTTATGGTGATGGGTGAGAATTCAGGGATGCTGAAGGGTCGGGGTGAAGGATAGTGAGGGAGGAGAGGTGAGGGATGGTGGTGGATGAGAGATCAGGGATGGTGAGGGGTCAGCGATGGTGAGGAGTGAGGGGTCAGGGATGATAATGGGTCTGGGATGTGAGAGGGAGACAGAGTACGTGTGAGAGACAGAGAGTGTGTGTGCAAACAAACCTGAATACTGACCCTGACAAGAGGCCTCAAAAATTGAACCCTGACCCCGAGCACAGGCCCCGAAATGTGAGAATCACAGAACCCTACAGTGCAGAAAGAGGCCTTTCAGCCCATCGAAGCTACACCAAACACTATCCCACCCAGGCCCTGTCCTTATATCCCTATATACTAATCCCTCTGAACTACGCATCCCTGGACACTAAGGGACAATTTCTTAGGACGGCCAATCAACCGAACCCACCATATCTTTGGACTGTGGAAGGAAACTGGAGTACCCGGAGGAAACCCACACAGACACAAGAGAGTGTGTGAGAATGTGTGAGAGAGAGAGAGAGAGTGAGACTGTGTGTGAGACTGTGTGAAAAAGTGTGTGTGAGAGAGAAAGATTATTTGAGAGAATGTGTGAGAGATGAAGAACAGGCTCCAACCCTGAACCCTGACCCCGAGTTCAGGCTCCAACCCTGAACCCTGACCCCGAGTTCAGGCTCCAACCCTGAACCCTGACTCCAAGTACAGGCCCTAACCCGGAACTCCAACCTGAGAACAGACCCCAAACCCTGAACCCTCAGCTGCGGACAGGCCCTAACCCTGAACTCATTATAGGATCCGACCTTAAAGGAAATAAGGGTGTGTGTGTGTGTGAGAGGGTGTGTGTGAGTATGTTTGTGAGAGTGTCAATGAGTCGCATGTAGAGAGAGTGCGTGTGTGAGAGGGAGTATGTGTAACAGAAAGTGTCAGTGAGAGTGCATGTGTGAGAGAGCATGTGCGTACGTGAAAATGCACGTGTGAGAGAGAGTGTGCATGCGTGAGAGTGTGCATGTGTGTGTGTGTGTGTGTGTTATGTGAGAAAAGAACACACCCTGACCCCGAGTACAGAACCCCAACCTGAGCTCCAACCCAGAACCCAGACCCCGAATACAGGCCCCAACCTTAACCCTGAGAACAGGGCCTGATCCCTCACCACCAGGACAGGCACCGAACTCTGACTCTGAGGACAGGCTTTGAACCCTGAGAGAGAGAGAGAGAATGTGTCTAAAGAGAGTTGTCTGTGTGTAGACTGTGTGTCTGTGTGTGTGTGTGTGAGAGAGAGTGTGTGAGAGAGAGAGAGAGAATAACAGACCCTGACCTCGAGGACAGGCCCCAATCCTGAACCTTGACCCTAAGGACAGGCCCGATCCCTCATCCCTGACCCCAAGTACAGGCCAACTGAACCCTGACCCTGTATATAGGCCCCAAGCCTGAACTCTGACCCTGTGTACAGGCCCTTATCCTGAATCCTGACCTCAAGTACAGATCCCAAAACTGAACCCTGACCCCGAGTACAGGGCCTAACCATGAACCTTGACCCCGAGCACAGGCTACAACCCTGAACCCCGACCCCGATTACAGGCACCAAACCCTGAACCCTGGCCCCAATTACAGGCTTCAATCCTGAACTCTGACCCTGAGTACAGACCCAAACCCTGAACACTGACCCCAAATACAGGCCTATCCCTGATCCTGAGTACAGGCCCCAACCTGAATCCTGACACTAAGTACAGGCCCCAACCCTGACCCTGATTACAGGCACCAAACCCTGAACCCTGACCCCGAATACAGGTCCCAACCCTGAATCTGACCCCGAATATAGGCCTCAACCCTGCACCCTGACCCCGAGTACAGGCTCCAACCCTGAACTCTGACCCTGAGTACAAGTACCAACCCTGAACCCTGATCCTGAGTATAGGCCTCATCCTGAACACTGATCCTGAGTACAGACCTCATCCTGAACCCTGACCCTGAGTACAGGCCCTGACCCTGAGTACAGGCCCCAACCCTGAACCCTGACCCCGAGTACAGGGCCCAATCCTGAAACTTGACCCCAAGTACAGGCCTTATCCTGAACCCTGACCCTGAATATAAGCCCGAATACAGGCCCCAAACCCTGAACCATGGCCCCGAGTACAGGCCCCAACCCTGAACTCTGGCCCCGAGTACAGGCCCCAACACTGAACTCTGGCCCGGAGTACAGGCCCCAACCCTGAACCCTGACCTCGACTACAGTCCCCAACCCTGAACCCTGACCCCGAGTACAGGCACCAACCCTGAACCCTGACCCCGAGTACGCCCCAACCCTGAACCCTGACCCCAAGTACAGGCCCCAACCCTGAACGCTGACCCCGAGTACAGGCCCCCAACCCTGAACCCTGACCCCGAGTACAGGCCCCAACCCTGAACCCTGACCCCGAGTACAGGCCCCAACCCTGACCCCTGCCCCCGAGTACAGGCCCCAACCCTGAACCCTGACCCCGAGTACAGGCCCCAACCCTGAACCCTGACCCTGAGTACAGGCCCCAAACCCTGAACCCTGACCCCGAGTACAGGCCCCAAACCCTGAACTCTGACCCCGAGTACAGGCCCCAAACCCTGAACTCTGA
The DNA here is from genome assembly GCA_024679065.1 of Sphyrna mokarran. Taxonomy (NCBI): domain Eukaryota; kingdom Metazoa; phylum Chordata; class Chondrichthyes; order Carcharhiniformes; family Carcharhinidae; genus Sphyrna; species Sphyrna mokarran. The sequence goes on from JAGIQG010000367.1 coordinate 17,726, forward strand.
CCCCGAGTACAGGCCCCAAACCCTGAACTCTGACTCCGAGTACAGGCCCCAAACCTTGAACTCTGACCCTGAGTACAGGCCCCAAACCCTGAACTCTGACCCCGAGTACAGGCCCCAACCCTAAACCTGGATCCTGAACACAGGCCCTGGGTCCTAAAACTGAGCATAGGTCCCAAACCCTGACCCTGAAAACAGGCTCTGAACTCTAACCCCGTGGACACACTCTGAACCCTGACCCAGAGGAAAGGGAGGGGTAGAGTGTGTGTGAGAGAGTGTGTGTGTATATGTCAGAGAATGTTTGTGAGAGGGTATTTGTGAGTATGTGTGTGTGAGAGACTGCATGTCTGAGAGAGAGAATGTGTGTGTGTGTGTGTGCGTGTGTGTGTGTGTGTGTGTGTGTGTGTGTGAGGGGAATGTGTGTTTGGGGGAGTGCATGTGTGACAGACAGAGTGCTTGTGTGTGAGAGAATGTGTGTGTGTGTGAGAGAGAGTTTATGTGTGAAAGAATGCATGTGTGAGAGAGTGAGTATGCTAGAGTACGTATGTGAGAGAGAGAGTGTGCACGTGTGAGTGCGCATGTGTGAGTACGGGCTCCAATTCTGAATCCTGAATCCTGAACCCTGACCCTGAATACAATCTTCAATCCTCAATCCCCAACTCTGAACCCTGACCCCGAGTACAGGCCCCATCCTGAACCCTGACCCCGAGTACAGGCACCAACCCTGAACCCTGACCCCGAGTACAGGCCCCAACCCTGAACCCTGAACCCGAGTACAGGCCCCAACCCTGAACCCTGACCCCGAGTACAGGCCCCAACCCTGAACGCTGACCCCGAGTACAGGCCCCAACCCTGAACCCTGACCCTGAGTACAGGCCCCATCCTGAACCCTGACCCCGAGTACAGGCCCCATCCTGAACCCTGACCCCGAGTACAGGCCCCAACCCTGAACCCTGACCCTGAGTACAGGCCCCAACCCTGTGTGTGTGTGAGAGATGGAATGTCTGTTTAGGAGAGTGCATGTGTGAGAAACTGTGTGTCTGAGAGAGAATCCGTGAGTGACAGAGAGTGTGTATGTTACAGCACATGAGTGAGAGAGGAGTGTGTGTGTTGTGTGAAAGTGTATGTGTGAGACAGTGTGCATGTGAGGGAGTGCATGTGTAAGAGAGAGAGTGCATGTGAGAAAGAGTGTACGTGTGAGAGAGAGTGTGCGTGTGTGAATGCGTGTGTGAGTGCAGGCCCCAACCCGGAATCCTGACCCCGATTGTGTGTCAAAGAGTGTGTGTGTGTGAGGGAATACATGTGTAAGAGAGAGAGTGCATGTGAGAAATAGTATACATGAGAGAGAGAGTGTGTGTGTGTGTGTGTGTGTGTGTGTGTGTGTGTGTGTGTGTGTGTGTGTGTGTGTGTGTGTGTGTGTGCGCGTGTGTGTGTGTGTGTGCGCGTGTGAGAGTAAGAGAGAGTTTGACAGGGACAGTGTGTGTGAGAGAGGGAGGGTATGAGAGAGAGTGCGTGTGAGAGAGAATGGGTGTAAGGGAGTGTGTGTGTGAGAGAGAGAGAGTGTGTGTATGTGTGTGTGTGCAAGAGCGTGTGTTTGTGTGTATGTTTGCGAGAGAATGTGTTTGTGAGAGAAAGTGCGTGTGGGTGAGAATGTGTGAGAGAGACAGAATGCATGTGTGTGAGATAGTGTGTGTGAGAGAGAGCATGTTCATGAGAGAGAATTCGTGTGTGAAAGAATGCACGTGTGAGAAAGTGTGCGTGTGTCTATGTGTATGTGAGAGAGTGTGTGAGTACAGTCCCAAAACCTGAATCCTGACTCCGAGTACAGGCCCCAACCTTGAACCCTGACCCCGATTACACAGGCCTCAACCTTGAACCCTGACCCTGAGTACAGGTCCCAAGCCTGAATTCTGACCTGAGTACAGGCTTCAACACTGAACGCCGACCCCAAGTACAGGCACCAACCCTGAACCCTGACCCCAAGTACAGGCACCAACCCTGAACCCTGACCCGGGTACAAGCACCAAGCCTGAGCCCTGACCCCTAGAAGAGGCCCCAACCCTAAACCCCGACCCCAAATACAGACCCCAAACCTGACCCCAAGTACAGGATCCTGAACCCTGACCCTGAGTACAGGCCCCAACCCTGAACCCTGACCCTGAGTACGGGTCACAACCCTGAACCCTGACCCCAGGTACAGGCTCAAACCTGAACCCTGACCCCAGGTACAGGTCCCAAATTTTGCCGATTGGATCAGTAACTGGCTGTATCATAGAAGGCAGAGGGTGGAGATGGAGGGAAAATGTACAGACTGGAGGCCAGTTCCCAGCGGTGCACCACCGGGGTCAGTGCTGGCTCCTCTGCTGTTTGTGATTTTTATCAATGAGTTGGAAGAGGGGGCTGAAGGATGGGTTAGTAAATTTACTGATGACACCAAGATTGGTGGAGTAGTGGATGAGGGGGAGGGCTCTTGCAGGCTGCAAAGAGACATTGATAGGATGCAGAGCTGGGCAGGAAAGTGGCAGATGGAGTTTAACCCTGATAAGTGCGAGGGGATTCATTTTGGTAGGACAAACCTGAATGTGGATTACAGGGTCAACGGCAGGGTTCTGAGGAATGTGGAGGAACAGAGAGATCTTGGGGTTCATATCCACAGATCTCTGAAGGTTGTCACTCAAGTGGATAGAGTGTGAAGAAGCTTATAGTGTGTTAGTGTTTATTAACAGGGGGTTTGAGTTTAAGAACCGTGGGATTATGCTGTAACTATACCGGACCTTGATGAGACCACATTTGGAATATTGTGTACAGTTCTGGTCACCTCACTATAAGAAGGATGTGGAAGCATTGGAGAAAGTGCAGAGGAGATTTACCAGGATGCTGCCTGGTTTGGAGGGTAGGTCTTATGAGGAAAGGTTGAGGGAGCTGAGGCTTTTCTCTTTAGAGTGGAGGAGGATGAGAGGTGACTTAATAGAGGTTTATGATGAGAGTGATTGATAGAGTGGACGTGCAGAGACTATTTCCTTGGGTGAATGTAAATGTTACTGGGGGGCATAACTATAAGGTTCATGGTGGGAGATATCGAAGGGATGTCTGAGGTAGATTCTTTACTCAGAGAGTGGTTGGGGTGTAGAATACACTGCCTGCTGTGATAGTGAAGTCGGAACTTTAGGAACTTTCAAGCAGTTATTGGAGAGGCACATGGAGCACTCCAGAATGAGAAGGAGTGGGAGAGCTTGATCTTGGGTTCAGACAAAGCTCAGCACAACATTGAGGGCGGAAGGGCCTGTACTGTGCTATTCAATGTTCTAAATATGCCCCAAGACATATTGGCTAGGGGGATTTGGGAAGCTAAATCGCCCCTTCATGTCCCAAAGTGTGTACGAGAGATGGATTGGCCATGCCAAATTCCCCAAAGTGTGCTAAGATGTGTAGTTTGGGTGGATTGGCCTTGATAAATTCATCTTAATGTGCCAAGATGTGTAGGAGAGGTGCATAGGCCGGGCTAAATTCTCCTTAGTGTCCGAAGATGTCTATGAATGGTGGATTGGCCAGGCTAAATTGCTCTTTAGCATCATTAAGAGGTGGATTGGCCATGTTACAATTCCCCTTAATGTGCCAAGATATGTATAAGATATATTGGTGACACTAAATTGCCCCTTATTGTTTGCAGATGTGTAAGTTTGATGGATTGACCCTTCAATAAGATCATGGCTGATCTGAAGTGGATCAGTTCCACTTACCCGCTTGCTCCCTATAACCCTTAATTCGCTTAATCGCTTAAACTGCACCTTAATATTCCAAGTTATGTAATTAGGCAGATTGGCAAGGCTAAATTCCCCCTGCTGTCCTAAGGTCTGTAGGTTAGAGTGGATAAATTGTCCCTTAGGTCTAAAAATGTGTAGGTTTGGTTAATTGACAATGCTAAATTCACCTTAATGTCCAAGATACGTACGAGAAGTGGTTTGGTCATGCTAAATTGTCCCGTGGTATCACAAGCTCACTCCCCTCCCCCACCCAGAGAATGATCTGACCTCACTCCCCTCCCCCACCCAGAGAATGATCTGACCTCACTCCCCTCCCCCACCCAGAGAATGATCTGACCTCACTCCCCTCCCCCACCCAGAGAATGATCTGACCTCACTCCCCTCCCCCACCCAGAGAATGATCTGACCTCACTCCCCTCCCCCACCCAGAGAATGATCTGACCTCACTCCCCTCCCCCACCCAGAGAATGATCTGACCTCACTCCCCTCCCCCACCCAGAGAATGATCTGACCTCACTCCCCTCCCCCACCCAGAGAATGATCTGACCTCACTCCCCTCCCCCACCCAGAGAATGATCTGACCTCACTCCCCTCCCCCACCCAGAGAATGATCTGACCTCACTCCCCTCCCCCACTCAGAGAAATATCTGACCTGACTCCTCTCTCCCACCCAGAGAATGATCTGACCTCACTCCCCTACCCCACACCACCCAGGGAATGGTCTGAACTCACTCCCCACCCCCACCCAGAGAATGATCTGACCTCACTCCCCTTCCCCACCCAGAGAATGATCTGACCTCACTCCCCTCCCCCACCCAGAGAATGATCTGACCTCACTTCCCCTCCCCCACACAGAGAATGATCTGACCTCACTCCCCTGCCCCACCCACATCTTGAGTAACTAAGGGAAATTTAGCATGGCCAATCCAGCTCTCATCTTCATCATGGCACACTATGGGGAATTTAGCACCACCAGTCCACCTCTCATACACATCTTGGGACAATAACTTGACATTTTGCATGGCCAATCCACAAAAACTCCACATCTTGGAAAACTAAGGGGAATTTAGCATTTGCCAATCCAGCTCTCAACCACATCATGGCACACTAAGACGCAACTTAGCATGGCCAATTCACATAACCTAAACATCTTGGGACACTAAGGGGCAATTTAGCATGGCCAATCCACCTAATCTACACATCTTAGGTCACTGAGGGGTACTTAGCATGGCCAATGCACCTAAACACCACCTCTTGGGACACTAAACAGCAATTTAGAATGGCCAATTCATATTATATACACATCTTGGGAAACTAAGAGGCAATATAGCATGGCTCATCTACCTCTTAATGATATCTTGGGACACTGAGGAGAATTTAGCATGACCAGTCCACATCTCGCACAGATCTTGGGTCACGAAGTGGCAATTTGCTGTGACCAATCCACCTCTTGGGACACTAAAGGACAATTTATCATGGCCAATTCACCTAATTTACACATCCTGGGACACTAAGGGGAATACAGCTTGGCCAATCCACCTTGGAACACTAAAGGGTAATTTAGCATGGTGTAACCACCTCTTGTACATACTTTGGGACACTAAGGAGCAATTTTGCACGACCAACCCACTTAACCTATACATCTTAGCACACTACGGTGAATTTAGCATGGCCAATCGACCTAATCTAACATCTTAGGATATTAAAGGTCAATTGAGCATGGCCAATTCACCTAATTTACACATTCTGCTACACTAAGGACAATTTACCATGGCCAATCAGCTAACTGACACACCTTGGGACACTTAGGGGCAACTTAGCATGGCCAATCCACCTAACTTACTCATCTTGTGATAGTAAGAGGCAATTTAGCATGGCCAATCCACCTAAACTCCACATTTTGGGACACACAGAATCAATTTAATGTGGCCAATCCACATCTGGTACTCATCTTGGGACACTAAGGGGCAATTTAGCAGGTCCAATCCCCCTAACCTACACGTCTTGTGACTCTAAGGGACAATCCATCTCACCTCCACATGTTCAAACACTAAGGGGCAATTTACCATGGCCAGTCGACATCTTGTATATATCTTGGGACAGTCAGAGGCAATTTAGCATGGCCAATCCACCTCTCGTATACATCTTGGGACCCTAAGGAGCAATTTAGCCTGACCTATGTACCTCTCGGCACACTAAGATGAATTTAGCATCACAAATCCGCCCAACCTACACATCTTGGGACAGTCAGGGGCAATGTAGCCTGGCCAATACACCTAAGTTGCACATTTTGGGATGTAAGGCACAATTTAGCATCGCCAATCCACCCAATCTACACATCTTAGCACACTACAGTGAATTTAGCATGGCCAATCGACCTAATCTACACATCTTGGGACATTTAGCATGGGACAGAGGGGCAGTTTAGAATGGCCAATCATACACATCTTGGGCCACTGAGGGGCAATTTAGCCCAGCCAACCCATCTCCTCTACACATTTTGGGGCACTAAGGGCAATTTAGCCTGGCCTACGCACCTCTCGTACACGTCTTGGGGCACAAAAGAGGCAATTATAGCATGCCCAATCCACCCAACCTACACATCTTGAGATACTAAGGGGATTGTAACATGTCCAATTCTCCTCTCACTGTCATCTCGAGACACTAAAGTTAATTTAGCACGGTCATTCTGCATGTCACACACTATCTTGGGAGATTAAGTGACAATTTACCATGGCCAATTCACACCTTGTGATCATCTTGGGACACTAAGTGCAATTTAGCAAGGTCATTCCCCCATATCTATACATCTTGGGACACTATGGGGCAATCCATCTAACCTACAGATCTTCAAACACTAAGGGGTAATTTATCATGACCAATCCATCTCTCGTACATATCTTGGGACACGAAGGGGCAATTTAGTCTGACCTACACACTTCTCGTATAAATCTTAGCACACTAAGATGAATTTAGCACAGCCAAACTACCTGACCTACACATCTTGTGTTGCTAAGTGGCAATGTGGCATTGCCAATCCATCTATCTTACACATTTGGACACTAAGGAGCAGTTACGCGGCCAACCCAACAAACCTACACATCTTGGGACTCTAAGGGGCAATATAGCAATGCCAGTCCAAACCTCATGTCTTGGGACACAAATGGAAATTTAGCATGTCCAATTCAATTCTCGTAAATACCTTGGGATGCTAAAGAGCAATTTAGCATGGCCAATCCAACTTTTGCACGCACCTTGGGACACTAAGGTATGTGCCAAGATGTGTACGAAGGTGTATAGGCCAGGCTAAATTGCCCTTATTGTCCCAAGATGCGTATGAGAAGTGGATTAGCCAATGCAAAATTGCTCCTCTGTCCCAAGAAGTGTACTTTAGGTGGATTGGAGATCCTAAATTGTGCATTAGCGTCCCAAAATATACAAGTTAGGTGGATGGACAATGCTAAATTGCCTCTGATTGTCCCAAGCTGTGTAGGTTAGGTGGATTGGCCTTGCTAAGTTCATCCCAGTGTGCCAAGATGAGTACAAGAGATGGATTGGCAATATTAAATTGCCCCTTAGTGTCCCAAGATGTGTACAAGTGGTGCATTGACCATGCTAAATTGCTCCTTAATACTCCAAGAGATGTATGAGAAGTGGATTGGCCATGCTAAATTGTCACTTTGTGACCCAAGATCTATGCGAGATGTGGATTGGCCATGTTAAATTAACTTTAGCATTCCAAGATATGGATGAGAGGAGAATTGGAGACATTAAAATCCCCTTAGTGTCCCAAGATGTGTAGGTTAGGTGGATTCGCCATGCTAAATGCCCTTAGTGGCCAAAGACGTGTATGTTCAATTAATTGGCCATGCCAAATTGAACCTTAGTGTCCCAAGATGTATAGGTTTGGCTAATTGGCCATTATAAATTGCCCCTTAGTGTCCCAAGGTGTGTAGTTTAGGTGGATTGGCCATTCTAAACTGCACCTTAGTGTAACAATATGTGCATAAGGAGTGCATCGGCCAGACTAAATTGTCCTTAGTGCCCCAAGATGTGTATGTGCTTCTCCACATCCGGTGACCCAGGTTCGATTCCCGGCTTGGGTCACTGTCCGTGTGGAGTTTGCACATTCTCTTCGTGTCTGCGTGGGTTTCCTCCGGGTGCTCCAGTTTCCTCCCACAGTCCTAAGATGTGTGGGTTAGGTTGATTGGCCAGGCTAAAATTACCCGTTAGTTACCCATACCTGAGATGTGAAGGTTAGAGGGATTAGTGACCTGGGTGGGATTGTGGTCGGTGCAGACTTGATGGGCCAAACGGCCTCTTTCTGCTCTGTAGGATTTCTGTGAAACCTCAACATTGGAAACAACAACAACAACAACAACCTCAACATTGAGAAACACCAAGAAATACAACAACAACCTCAACATTGAAAAAACCAACAAATCCAACAACAACCTCAACATTGAAAAACACCAAGAAATACAACAACAACCTCAACATTGAAAAAACCAACAAATCCAACAACAACCTCAACATTGAAAAACACCAAGAAATACAACAACAACCTCAACATTGAAAAAACCAACAAATCCAACAACAACCTCAACATTGAAAAACACCAAGAAATACAACAACAACCTCAACATTGAAAAACACCAAGAAATACAACAATAACCTCAACATTGAAAAACACCACGAAGCTCCCTCCATCTCTCTCTCTCTCCAAAAGGACTTTAACCTGGTGTTTGTGAGACTTTTTACTGTGTTCACCCCAGTCCAACACCCACATATCCACATCGAATGCAGCTCAGAAGGATGGTGGAGGGTCAGCAGCAATCCAGGTAGGTTGGGGGCATGATCTGCTGAGGGGGTGGCCTACCGGGGGTGTGGGGAAATCAGACCATGGGGGAGGGTGTCTGCTGGAGGGGCCATGTTAAATTGCCCCTTCGTGTCCAAAGATAGTGAGGTTAGGTGGATTGGCCTTGCTAAATTGCCCCTCGATGCCCCAAGGTGCATAGGTTAGGAGATTGGCCACACTAACTTGCACCTTGTTTGTCCCAAGATGTGTCACATAGATGGATTGGCCAGGATATCATCCCTTACTATCCCAAGATATGCAAGTTATGTGAATTGACCGTGCTAAATTGCCTGTTAGTGTCACAAGGTGTATACAAGAGTTGGATTGACCAAGCTAAATTATCCCTTAATGTCCCAAGATTCGGTCGATTGGCCAGGCCAAGTTCTCCATAGTGTGCTAAGATGTGTAGGTAGGGTGGATTGGCAATGCTAAATTGCTCATACACATCTTGGGACACTAAGGGAAAGTTAGCGTGTGAATTGGAAATGATAAATTGCACTCAGTGTTCCAAGATGGGTAGGAGTGGTGAACTGGCTGTGCTAAATTGCCAATTAGTGTCCCAACATGTGTACAAGAGATGGATTGGCCATGTTAAATTGTCTCTTAGTGTCCCACGATGTGAACGACAGGTGGATTGAACATGCTAAATTCCCCTTAGTATCCCACAATGTGAATGACAGGTGGATTGGCTATGCTAAATTCATCTTAGTGTGCCAAGATGTTTATGAGAGGTATGTAGGCCAGGCTAAATTGCCCGTTAGTGTCCCAAGATGTGTGTGAGAGGTGGATTGGTCATACTAAATTGCCCCTTAGTGTCCCAAGATGTGGATTGGCCATGCTAAATTGCCCCTTAGTGTTTGAAGATGTATAGATTAGATGGATTACTTCTTAGTGTCCCAAAACGTGTAGGTTAGGGAAATTAGAGAGCCGAATCAGTATCCCCAAGATGTGTACAAGATGTGGATTGAGATTCAAAATTCCCCTTACCATCCCAAGCCTTTGGTGTCCCAAGGTATGTACAAGAGGTAGATTGGGAATGCTAAATTGGCCCTTAGTGTCACAAGATGTGTACAAAATGTGAATTGGCCATGCTAAAGTCCCTGTGGTGTTCCAAGATGTATGCAAGATTTGAATTCGGAATGTTAAACTTGCTTTCACGCCCCAAGGTATGGATGAGAGGAGAACTGGACATGTTAGAAATCCCCTTCGTGTCTCAAGATGTGTACAAGTGGTGTATTGGTCACGCTAAACTGTCCCTCTGTCCCAAGAAGTGTACTTTAGGTGGATTGGCCATGCTAACTTGTGCCTTAACATCCCAAAATGTGCAAGTTAGATGTATTGGCCAGGCTAAATTGCCCCTGACTGTCCCAAGATGAATAAATTCCTTGCTAAATTCCTCATAGTGTCCCAAGATGTGTACCAGGGGTGGAATGCTCATGTTAAATTGCCCCTCGTGTCCTAAGTTGTGTATGAGATGTAGGTTGGCCATGATAAATTTTGCCTCAGTCCCAAGATGAGTACAAGATGTGGATTGGTCATGATAAATTGCCCCTTAGTACCACATGATGTGTAAGTTAGGGGATTGGCTTTGCTAATCTGTATCTTAATGTCACAAGATTTGTAAGTTAGGTGTATTGGTCGTGCTAAATTGCCTGTTAATGTCCCAAGATGTATACGAGAAGTGGATTGACCAAGCTAAACTGCCCCTTAATGTCCCAAGATGTATCTGAGATGTGGATTGGCCATGCTAACTTCCCCGTAGAGTCCCAGAATGTGTATGAGTGATGGTTTAACCATGCTAAATTTCCCTTAGTATACCAAAATGTATATGAATGGTGGATTGGCCATGTTAAATTGCTTCTTAGTGTCCCAAAATGTGTAAGAGAGGTGGTTTGGCCATGTTAAATTCCCCTTAGTGACACAAGGTGTAAGCAAAAAAATGGATTGGGCGTGCTAAATTATCTCTTAGTGTCGCAACATGTGTACAAGAGTTGGATTGACCAAGCTAAATTGTCCCTTAATGTCCCAAGATGTGTAGATTTGGTCGATTGGCCAGGCCAAGTTCCCCATAGTGTGCTAAGATGTGTAGGTAGGGTGGATTGGCAATGCTAAATTGCTCTTGCACATCTTGGGACACTAAGGGAAAGTTAGCATGTGAATTGGAAATGCTAAATTGCCCTCAGTGTTCCAAGATGGGTAGGAGTGGTGAACTGGCTGTGCTAAGTTGCCAATTAGTGTCCCAAGATGTGTACAAGAGATGAATTGGCCATGCTAAATTAGAACATAGAACATAGAACATAGAACATTACAGCACAGAACAGGCCCTTCGGCCTTCGATGTTGCGCCGACCAATATAAAAAGCAATGCCCCTCCAAACTAAACCATTCCCTTCTCTTCCATATACTTATCAACTAACCTCTTAAACGCCACCAAACTTGGCGCATCTACAACTGCTGCAGGCAGGGCATTCCACTCCCGAACCACCCTTTGGGTAAAGAACCTACCTCTGATATCCGTCCTATAACTATCACCCCTTAATTTAAAGCTGTGTCCCCTCGTGCTAGCTTTCTCCATCCTAGGAAAAAGGCTATCACTGTCCACCCTATCTAAACCTCTAATCATCTTATATGTTTCGATTAGGTCCCCTCTTAGCCGCCTCCTTTCTAACGAAAACAACCTCAAATCCCTCAGCCTCTCTTCATAAGACCTGCCCTCCATACCAGGCAACATCCTGGTAAACCTCCTCTGTACCCTCTCCAATGCCTCCACATCTTTCTTATAATGTGGGGACCAGAACTGCACACAATACTCCAAGTGCGGCCGCACTAGAGTTTTGTACAGTTGCAACATGACGTTGCGGCTCCGAAATTCAATCCCCCTACCAATAAAAGCTAAGACTCCATATGCCTTCTTAACAACCTTCTCGACTTGACTGCCTACTTTCAGGGATCTATGCACATACACACCAAGATCCCTCTGTTCATCAAGACTACTAAGAATCCTACCATTAGCCCTATACTCTACACATTTATTATTTCTGCCATAGTGCATTACCTCACACTTTTCCACATTAAACTCCATTTGCCACCTCTCGGCCCAGCTCTGCAACTTGTCCAAGTCCCTCTGCAAACTATAACACCCCTCTTCACTATCTACCACTCCACCGACTTTAGTGTCATCTGCAAATTTACTAATCCATCCTTCAATACCCTCATCCAGATCATTTATAAAAATTACAAACAGCAGGGGCCCCAAAACAGACCCCTGAGGTACACCACTTGTCACCGAACTCCACGATGAATATCTCCCATCAACCACCACCCTCTGTCTTCTATCTGCTAGCCAATTCCTAACCCAATTAGCTAAATCACCCTCTATCCCATACATCTGCATTTTCTGCAGAAGTCTTCCATGGGCCACCTTATCAAACGCCTTACTAAAGTCCATATATACCACATCAACCGCCTTACCCCCATCCACCTCTTTAGTCACTTTTTCAAAAAACTCAATGAGGTTAGTAAGGCACGACCTACCCTTCACAAAACCATGCTGACTATCCCCAATCAATTCATTTCTCTCTAAATAACTATAAATCCTATCCCTAATAATTCTCTCCAATACTTTGCCCACAACAGAAGTAAGACTCACTGGCCTATAATTCCCTGGAAGGTCTCTCTTCCCCTTCTTGAACAATGGGACCACATTCGCTATCCTCCAGTCCTCTGGAACCACACCTGTAACCAACGACGACCTGAAGATCAGAGCCAGAGGCTCTGCAATCTCCTCTCTTGCCTCCCAGAGAATCCTAGGGTAAATCCCGTCCGGCCCAGGGGACTTATCCAACTTCAAACCCTCAAGAATATCTAGCACATCCTCCCTATCTACTTCAATACTTTCCAGTTTGCTACCCTGTACCTCAGTGTTCTCCATAACTACATTTACATCACCCTGCGTGAATACCGAAGAGAAATATTTATTCAGTGCCTCTCCAATCTCTTCAGGCTCCACGCACAACTTCCCACTGCTGTCTATGACTGGCCCTAATCTTGCCCTAACCAATCTTCTATTCTTAACATATCTAAAGAAAGCTTTAGGATTCTCCTTAATCCTATCAGCCAAAGTCTTCTCGTGTCCCCTCTTAGCTCTCCTCAATTCACTCTTTAGCTCCCTCCTGGCTAATCTATAGCTATCCATTGCACTAACCGAGCCTTCAAGCCTCATCCTGACATAAGCCTCCTTTTTCCTTTTAACCAGCAAATCAACTTTTTTTGTACACCAATGTTCTCTTACTCGACCATTTCCTCCTCGCCTGACAGGGAGGAAAATTGTCCTCTTAGTGTCCCAAGATGTGTATGAGATGTGCTTTGGACATGCCAAATTCCCCTCATGTCCCAAGATGTATGGCAGAGATGGATTGGTCATGATAAAATTCCCCTTAGTGTTCCAAGATGAATATGAGACATAGATTGGCCATGTTAAATTGCTCTTTAGTGGACCAAAATATGTAGATTACGTGGTTTGCCCATGCTAAATTCACATCAGTGTTGCAAAACGTGTGCGAGAAGTGAATTGGTCATGCTAATTTGTCCCTTAGTGTCACAAGGTGCATAGCTTAAGTGGATTGGCAATGCTAAATTCTCCTTTGTGGCCCAAGATGTGTACGAGCAGTAGATTGGCCATGCTAAATTACCCTTAATGTTCCAATATGTGTACGAGAAGTGGATTGGTCACACTAAATTGCTCCTTATGTCCCAAGATGTGCATGTTTGGTGTATTGGCCAGGCTAAATTGCCCATAACTGTTCCAAGATGTGTAGGTTATGTGGATTGGCTATGATAAATTCCCTTCAGTGAGCCAAGATGTGTAGGTTAGGTGGGCTGGCCATGCTAAATTCATTTCAATGTGCCAAGATGTGTATGAGGAGCAGATAGGCCATGCTAAATTGCCCCTTAGTGTCCCATGATGTGTAGACTAGGTGGATTGGCCGTGCTAAATTCATCTCAGTGCGCCAAGATGTGTACGAGAGGTGGATAGACCATGCTAAATTGTAGTTAGGTGTCCCAAGATGTGTACAAGATTGGATTGGCCATGCTAAATTCCCCTTAGTTTCCCAAGGTGTGCAGGTTAGATGGATTGGCTTTGCTAAACTGACCCTTTGTGTCCCAAGATAAAGTGGGAGATGCATTGGCCATACTAAATTGCCCTTTTGTGTCCCAGAATGTGTATGAGAGGCCATGCTAAATAGCCTTAGTGTCCCAAGATTGCATGAGAGATGGATTGGCCATGCCAAATTGTCCCTTAGTATTCCAAGATGTGCAAAAGGTATGGATAGGCCATGCTAAATTTCCCATAGTGTCATAGAACGTGTATGAGAAGTTGTTCGATAAAACTGAATTGCCCCTTAATGTCCAAAGATGTGTGCAAGAAATGGATTGGCCACGCTAAATTTCCCTTGGTGTCCCAAATGTGCACAAGAAGTGAATCGGCCAAGCTAAATTGCTCTTTAGTGTCCCAAGATGTTTACGAGAGCTGAATTGGCCCTGCTAAATTCCGCTTAGGATCACAAAAACATGTTGGAGGTGGATTGGTCATACTAAATTGCCCCTTAGTGTTCGAAGATGTGTATGTTTGGGGGATTGGGCAGGCTCAATCACCTCCTAGTGTCCTAAGATATGTATGAGAGTTTGATTGGCTGCGCTAAACTGTTCCTTAGTATCTAAAATGTGTACAACAGGTGTAATGGCAATGCTAAAATCCCCATAGTGTGTCAAGATGTGTACGAGAGCTGCATTGGCCACACTAAATTTTTCCTCAGTGTCACAAGATGTGTAGGTTATATGGATTGGCCAAGCTAAATTCTCTCATTGTCCCAAGATGTGTACAAGTGGTGGATTGGCGATGCTAAATTTGTCTTAATGCTTCAAGATGTGTACAAGAGATGGATGGGCCATGCTAAATTGCCCCTTAGTGTCCCGAGATGTTTACAAAATGTGGTTTGGTCATGCTAAACTCTCCTCGCTGTCTAACAATGTGCAGGATCCCAAGATGTGTAGTAGAGCTGGATTGGCCATGCTAAACTGCCCCTTAGTGCAAGATCTCTACGACAGTTGGATGGGCCATGCTAATGTGCAATAATTGTGAATAGGCCATGCTATATTCCCCATTGAGTCAATAAATGTGTACGAGAAGATGTTTAGGGGGGAATTTAGTACGATCAGTCCAGCACTCTGATACATCTTGGGTCACAACAGGCAATTTAGCCTGGATAATCCACCTCTCATAAACATCCTGGGACAGTAAGGGGCAATTTAGCCTGGCCAATCCACCTCTCATAAACATCCTGGGACAGTAAGGGGCAATTTAGCCTGGCCAATCCACCTCTCATAAACATCCTGGGACAATAAGGGGCAATTTAGCCTGGCCAATCCACCTCTCATAAACATCCTGGGACAGTAAGGGGCAATTTAGCCGGGCCAATCCACCTCTCATAAACATCCTGGGACAGTAAGGGGCAATTTAGCCTGGCCATTCCACCTCTCATAAACATCCTGGGACAGTAAGGGGCAATTTAGCCTGGCCAATCCACCTCTCATAAACATCCTGGGACAGTAAGGGGCAATTTAGCCTGGCCAATCCACCTCTCATAAACATCCTGGGACAGTAAGGGGCAATTTAGCATGGCCAATCCACCTTTCATCAACATCCTGGGACAGTAAGGGGCAATTTAGCCTGGCCAATCCACCTCTCATAAACATCCTGGGACAGTAATGGGCAATTTAGCCTGGCCAATCCACCTCTCATAAACATCCTGGGACAGTAAGGGGCAATTTAGCCTGGCCATGTGAAATTCCATGTGAGCAAAGAAGCGCAGGTTATGTGGATAAGCCAGGATAAGTTGCCCCTTAGTGAGCCAAGAAATCTGCGAGAGTCAGATTGGCCATACTAAATTCCCCTCAGTTTCCCAAGATGAATAAAAGATGGGGGAGGGGAGTGAGGTCAGATCATTCTCTGGGTTGGGGGAGGGGAGTGAGGTCAGATCATTCTCTGGGTTGGGGACGGGAGGGAGGTGAGATCATTCTCTCGGTGGGAGAAGGCAGTGAGGTCAGATCATTCTCTGGGTGAGGGAGGGGAGTGAGGTCAGATCATTCCCTGGGTGGGGGAGGGGAGTGAGGTCAGATCATTGTCTGGGTGGGGGAGGGGAGTGAGTTCAGATCATTCTCTGGGTGGGTGAGGGGAGTGAGGTCAGATCATTCTCTGGGTGGGGGAGGGGAGTGAGGTCAGATCAGTCTCTGGTGAGGGTGGGGAGTGAGGTCAGATCATATTTTGGGCGGGGGAGGAGAGTGAGGGAGTGAGGTCAGATCATTCTCTGGTGGGGGAGGGGAGTGAGGTCAGATCATTCTCTGGGTTGGGGGAGGGGAGTGAGGTCAGATCATTCTCTGGGTGGGGGAGAGGAGTGAGGTCAGATCACTGTCTGGGTGGGGGAGGGGAGTGAGGTCAGATCATTCTCTGGGTGGGGGAGGGGAGTGAGGTCAGATCATTCTCTGGGTGGGGGAGGGGAGTGAGGTCAGATCATTCTCTTGGTGGGGGAGGGGAGTGAGGTCAGATCATTCTCTGGGTGGGGGAGGGGAGTGAGGTCAGATGGTTCTCTGGGTGGGGGGAGAGGAGTGAATTCTGATCATTCTCTGGGTGGTGACTTCTTCACCACACGAGATCTCCAACCAAGGTTATATACTAGATACATTGATGACATCTTCCTTTGGACTCATGGTGAACAATCATTGAAACAACTGTATGATGATATCAACAAGTTCCATCCCACCATCAGACTCACCATGGACTATTCTCCAGAATCAGTTGCATTCTTGGACACACGCATCTCCATCAAGGACGGTCACCTCAGCACCTCACTGTACCGCAAACCGACAGACAACCTCACAATGCTCCACTTCTCCAGCTTCCACCCTGGACACGTTAAAGAAGCCATTCCCTATGGACAAGCCCTCCGTATACTCAGAATTTGCTCAGATGAGGAGGATCGTGACAGACACCTCCAGACGCTGAAGAATGCCCTCGTGAGAACAGAATATGGCGCTCGACTCATCAATCGACAGTTCAATCGTGCCACAGCGATAAACCGCACTGACCTCCTCAGAAGACGAACACGGGACAAGGTGGACAGAGTACCCTTTGTTGTCCAGTACTTCCCCGGAGCAGAGAAGCTACAACATCTTCTCCGGAGTCTTCAACATGTCATTGATGACGATGAACATCTCGCTAGGGCCATCCCCACCCCCCCACTTCTTGCTTTCAGACAACCGCACAACCTTAAACAGATCATTGTTCGCAGCAAACTACCCAACCTTCAGGAGAACAGTGACCACAATACCACACAACCCTGCCACAGCAACCTCTGCAAGACATGCCGGATCATAGACATGGACGACATCATCAAACGTGAGGATACCATTCACCAGGTACACGGTACATACTCTTGCAACTCGGCCAACGTTGTCTACCTAATACGTTGCAAGAAAGGATGTCCTGAAGCATGGTACGTTGGGGAGACCATGCAGACACTACGACAGCGGATGAATGAGCATCGCTCAACAATCACGAGGCAAAACAGTTCCCTTC
>JAGIQG010000368.1:0-34966 GCA_024679065.1 Sphyrna mokarran
AAACAGAGGGCGGCAAACAGAGGCCAGGAAGCAGAGTGCGGCAAACAGAGGGGGACAAACAGACGTCGGCAAACGGAGGGCAGCAATCAGAGGGAGACAAAAAGAGGACAGCAAACTGAGGGCGGCAAACAGAGGGCGGAAAACAGACGGCGGCAAACAGAGTGCGTCAAACAGTGGGCGGCAAACAAAGGGCCCAAACAAAGCGACCGAAACAGAGCGCAGTAAAGAGAGGGCGGAAAACAGACGACAGCAAACAGAGCGTGGCAAACGGAGGGCGGCAAACAGAGGGCGGCAAACAGAGGGCGGCAAACAGAGGGCGGCAAACAGAGGGCGGCAAACAGAGGGCGGCAATCAGAGGGCGGCAAACAGAATGCCCCAAACAGAGGGTGGCAACAGAGAGTGGCAAAGAGAGGGCGGTAAACAGAGAGCGGCAAACAGAGTGCCCCAAAGTGAGAGCGCAACCAGAGGGCCCCAAACAGAGGGCGGCACAACCAAACCAAACAACACAAACAAACCCAACCCAAACAGATGGCAGAAACAGAGGGTGGCAAACAGAGGGCGGCAAACAGATTGCAGCAAAGAGAGGGATGCAAACAGATGTCACCAACAACCCAAACAGAGGGTGGCAAAGAAAGGGCCCCAAACAGAACGCAGCAAACAGAGGGCGGCAAACAGATGGCACCAAACAGAAGGCCCCAAACAGAGGGAGAAAAACAGAGGGTGGCAAACAGAGGGCCACAAACAGAGGGCGGGAAACAAGGGCCCCAAACAGAGGGCGGCAAACAGAGTGCCCCAATCAGAGGTCAGCAAACAGACTGCGCCAAACAGACGGTGGCAAACATAGAGCGGAAAACAGAGGGCGGTAAACAGACGGCGGCAAACAGAGGGCGGCAAACAGAGGGTGGCAATAGGAGGACGGAAAACAGAGGGCGGCAAACAGAGGGCAGCAAACAGAGGGCGGCAAACAGAGGACGGCAAACAGAGGGCTCCAAACAAAGGGCCCCAAATAGAGGGCAGTGAACAGAGGGCGGCAAACAGAGTGCGGCAAACTGAGGCGGCAAACAGATGTTGGCAAACAGAGGGACCGAAACAAAGGGCGGCAAACAGAGGGATAAAACAGAGGGTGTCAAACAGATGGCAGGAAACAGAGGGCGGCAAACAGAGCTCGGTGAACAGAGGGCGGCAAACAGAAAGCCGCAAACAGAAGGCAGCAAACAGAGGGCGCCAAAAAGACGGCAGTAAACAGAGGGCGGCAAACAGAGGGCGACAAACAGAGGGCGGCAAACAGAGTGCCCAAAACTGAGGTTACCAAACAGACCGCGCCAAACAGACAGAGGCAAACATATGGCAGCAAACAGAGCGCGGCAAACTGAGGGCCCAAAACAGAGGGCAGCAAACAGAGGGCGGCAAACAAAGGGCCGCAAATAGAGTGCGGAAAACACAGGGCGCCAAACAGAGTGCCCCAAACAGAGGGCGGCAAACAGAGGGACCCAAATAGAGTTCGACAAACAGATGGCGGCAAACAGGGGGGGCCAAACAGTGGGTGGCAAACACAGGGCGGCAAACAGAGGGCGGCAAACAGAGGGACCCAAATAGAGTGCGACCAACAGATGGCGGCAAACAGAGGGGGACAAACAGTGGGTGGCAAACAGAGGGCCGCAAATGGAGTGCGGCAAACAGAGGGCCTCAAACAGAAGGCGGCAAAAAGAGGGCAGAAAACAGAGGGAGGGAAAAAGAGAACGGCAAACACAGGGCGGCAAACAGAGGTAGGCAAACAGAGGGCCCCAATCAGAGGGCGGCAATCAGAAGGAGGCAAACGTAGGGTAGCAAAGAGAGGGCGGCAAAGAGAGGGCACAAAACAGAGGGCCCCAAAAAGAGGGCTCCAAATGGAGTGCTCCAGCAGAGCGCGGCAAACATTCGGCAGCAAACAGAAGGCGGCAAAAAGAGGGCCGCATACAGAGGGCGACAAACAAAGGGCCCCAAACAGAAGATGGAAAACAGAGGGCGGCAAAAAGAGGGCGGCAAACTGAGGGCGGCAAACAAAGGGACCCAAACAGAAGGTGAGGGCGGCAAACAGAGGGCAGAAAACTGAGGGCCCCAACCAGAGGGCAGTAAACAGAGGGCGGCAGCAGAGGGCGGCAAACAGAGGGCCCCAAAGAGAAGGCAGCAAAGAGAGGGCAGAAAACAGAGGGAGACAAAAAGAGGACGGCAAACAGAGGGCGCAAACAAGGCCCCAAACAGAGGGCGGCAAACAGAAAGGCAAAAAGGTGGCAAACAGAGGGCGGCAAACAGAGGGTGGCAATCAGAGGGCCCCAAACACAGGGCGGCAAACAGAGGGCCCCAAAAAGAGGGCAGTAAACAGAGGGCGGCAAACAGAGGGCGTCAAACAGAGGGTGGCAAACAGATGGCGGCAAACAGAGGGCAGCAAACAGAGGGAGAGAAACAGAGGGTGTCAAACTGAGGGGCCCAACCAGAGGGCAGTAAACAGAGGGCGGCAGCAGAGGGCGGCAAACAGAGGGCGGAAAACAGAGGGCGGCAAACAGAGGGCCCCAAAAAGGAGGCAGCAAACAGAGGGCAGAAACAGAGGAGGCAAAAGAGGATGGCAAACAGATGGCGGCAAACAGAGGGCGGCAAACAGAGGGCGGCAAACAGAGGTCTGCAAACAGAGGACAGCAAAAACAGGGCCCCAAACAGAGGGCCCCAAACAGAGGGCAGCAAACAGAGGGTGTCAAACAGAGGGTGGCAAACAAAGGGAGGCAAACAGCGGGCGGCAAACATAGGGCCCCAATCAGAGGACAGCAAAGAGAGGGCGGCAAACAGAGGGAGCATACAGAGGGCAGCAATCAGAGGGCGCCAAACAGAGGGCAGCAAACAGAGGGAGGCAAACAGAGGGTGGCAAACAGACAGCGGTATAAGAGGGACCCAAACAGAGGGCGGCAAACAGAGGGCGGCAAACAGAGAGAGGAAACAGATTGCCTCAAACAGAAGGCAGCAAACAGAGACCGGCAAAAAGAGGGCTGCAAACAAAAGGCGACAAACAGAGGGCCCCAAACAGAGGGCCCCAATCAGAGTGCAGTTAACAGAGGTTGGCAAAGTGAGGGGGGCAAACAGAGGGCGGCATACAGAGGGTGACAAACAGAGGGTGGCAAACAGAGGGTGGCAAACGGAGGGACCTAAACAGAAGGCGGCAAACAAAGGGCAGCAAACAGAGGGCGGCAAACAACGGCACCAAAAAGAGGGCAGCAAACAGAGGGTGGCAAACAACGGCCCAAACAGAGGGCAGCAAACAGAGGGTGGCAAACAGAGCGCGGCAAATAAAAGAGCTGCAAACAGAGGGTGGCAAAGAGAGGGCGGTAAACAGAGGGCGCCAAACAGAGGGCGGAAAACAGAGGGTGGCAAACAGAGTGCCCCAGACAGAGGGCGGCAAACAGAAGGAGGCAAACATATGGCGGCAAACATAGGGCGGCAAACAGAGGGCGGCAAACAGAGGTCCCCAAACAGATAGAGGCAGCAGAGGGCCCCAAACAGAGGGCCCCAATCAGAGGGAAGTAAACAGAGGGCGGAAAAAAGAGGGCAGAAAAAAGAGGGCAGCAAACAGAGGGTGTCAAACAGAGGGCAGCAAACAGAGGACTGCAAACAGAGGGCGGCGAACAGAAGGCGGCAAACAGAGGGCGGCAAACAGAGGTCGGCAAACAGAGGGCGCCAAAAAGAGGGCGGAAAACAGAAGGAGGGAAACAGAGGGTGGCAAACAGAGGGTGGCAAAAAGAGGGCGGAAAACAGAGGGAGAGAAGCAGAGGGTGGCAAACAGAGGGCCACAAACCGAGGGCGGCATACAGAGGGCAGCAATCAGAAGGTGGCAAACAGAGTGCGGCCAACAGATGGCACCAAACAGAGGGCGGCGAATAGTGGGTGGCAAACAGAGGGTGGCAAACACACGGCCCCAAACAGAGGACGGCAAAGTGAAGGCGGCTAACAGAGGGCGGTAAACAGAGGGCCACAAACAGAGGGTGGCATACAGAGGGCAGCAATCAGAAGGCGCCATACAGAGGGCGGAAAACAGAGTGCGGCAAAGAGATGGCACCAAACAGAGGGTGGCGAACAGAGGGTGGCAAACAGAGTGGCCCAAACAGAGGGCAGCAAACAGAGGACGGCAAACAGAGCCGCCCAAACTGAGGGCGGAAAAGAGAAGGAGGCAAACAGAGGGCGGCAAACAGATGTCGGCCAACAGTTGTCCCCAAAAAGAGGGCAGAAAACAGAGGGCAGCAAACAGAGGACGGCAAACAGAGGTAAGCAAACAGAGGGCAGCAAACATAGGGTGGCAAAGGGAGGGCGGCAAACAGAGAGCGGCAAACAGAGGGCAGCATACAGAGGGCGGCAAACAAAGGCCCCAAACAGAGGGCAGCAAACAGAGGGCAGCAAACAGAGCTCGCAAACAGAGGGCGGCAAACAGAAAGCGCAAACGTAAGGTGGGAAACAGTGGGCGGCAAACAGATTGCGGCAAACAAAGGGCGGCAAACAGAGGGACCCAAACAGAAGGCGGCAAACAGAGGGCGCAAAAAAGATGGCAGCAAACAGAGGGATGCAAACAGAGGGGTGCAAACAGAGGGCGGCAAACAGAGGGCACCAAACAGAGTGCCCCAAACAGAGGGCCTGAAACAGAGGGCAGTAAACAGAGGGCGGCAAACAGAGCGCAGCAAGCAGAGGATGCAAACAGAGGGCTCCAAACAGAGGGCGGCAAACATTGGGCCCCAAACACAGGGCGGCAACAGCGGGCGGCTAACAGAGTTCGGGAAACAGAGGGCCCCAAACAGAGAGCGGGAAACAGAGGGCGGGAAACAGAGGGCGGCAAACAGAGTGCCCCAATCAGAGGTCAGCAAACAGACTGCGCCAAACAGACGGTGGCAAACATAGAGCAGAAAACAGAGGGTGGTAAACAGACGGCGGCAAACAGAGGGCCCCAAACAGAGGGCAGCAAACAGAGGGCGGCAAACAGATGTTGGCAATAAGAGGACGGCAAACAGACGGTGGCAAACAGAGGGTGGCAATAGGAGGACGGAAAACAGAGGGCGGCAAACAGAGGGCAGCAAACAGAGGGCGGCAAACAGTGGACGGCAAACAGAGGACTCCAAACAGAGGGCCCCAAATAGAGGGCAGTGAACAGAGGGCGGCAAACAGAGTGCGGCAAACTGAGGCGGCAAACAGATGTTGGCAAACAGAGGGACCGAAACAAAGGGCGGCAAACAGAGGGATAAAACAGAGGGTGTCAAACAGATGGCAGGAAACAGAGGGCGGCAAACAGAGCTCGGTGAACAGAGGGCGGCAAACAGAAAGCCGCAAACAGAAGGCAGCAAACAGAGGGCGCCAAAAAGACGGCAGTAAACAGAGGGCGGCAAACAGAGGGCGACATACAGAGGGCGGCAAACAGAGTGCCCAAAACTGATGTTACCAAACAGACCGCGCCAAACAGACAGAGGCAAACATATGGCAGCATACAGAGCGCGGCAAACTGAGGGCCCAAAACAGAGGGCAGCAAACAGAGGGCGGCAAACAAAGGGCCGCAAATAGAGTGCGGAAAACAGAGGGCGCCAAACAGAGTGCCCCAAACAGAAGGCGGCAAACAGAGGGCAACAAACTGAGGGCAGCAAACTGAGTGCAGCAAACAGAGGGATGCAAACAGAGGGCGGCAAACAGAGGGCGGCAGAGGGAGGGAAAAAGAGGGCGGCAAACAGAGGGCGGCAAACAGGGGGCGGCAAACAAACGCCCCAAACAGAGGGCAACAAACAGAGGGAGGCAATCAGACCACGGCAAACAGAGGGCTGCAAACACAAGGCGGCAAACAGAGGGCAGCAAACAGAGGGCCCCAAACAGAGGGCCCCAAACAGAGGGCGGCAAACAGAAGGTGGCAAGCACAGGGCCCCAAACAGTGGGCGGCAAACAAAGTGCTGTAAACAGAGGGCCCCAAACAGAGGGCCCCAAACAGAGGGCGGCAAACAGAGTCCGAAAAACAGGGGGCAGCAAACTGAAAGTGGCAAACAGAGGGCGACAAACAGAGGGAGGCAAACAGAGGGCTGCAAGCAGATCGCCCCAAACAGAGGGTGGCAAACGGAGGGCGGCAAACAGAGGGCGGCAAACAGAGGGCCCAAAAAAGAGGGCGGCAAACAGAGGGCGGCAAACAGAGGGCCCCAAACAGAGGGCAGCAAACAGAGCACCCCAAACAGAGGGTGGCAAACAGAGAGCAGCAAACAGAGGCCAGGAAGCAGAGTGCGGCAAACAGAGGGGGACAAACAGACATCGGCAAACGGAGGGCGGCAATCAGAGGGAGGCAAAAAGAGGACGGCAAACTGAGGACGGCAAACAGAGGGCGGAAAACAGA
The DNA here is from genome assembly GCA_024679065.1 of Sphyrna mokarran. Classification (NCBI taxonomy): domain Eukaryota; kingdom Metazoa; phylum Chordata; class Chondrichthyes; order Carcharhiniformes; family Carcharhinidae; genus Sphyrna; species Sphyrna mokarran. Next base: position 6,374 of record JAGIQG010000368.1, read on the forward strand.
GGGCGGCAAACAGGGTGCAGCAAACAGAGTGCGTCAAACAGTGGGCGGCAAACAAAGGGACCAAACAAAAAGGGCGCAAACAGAGGGCGCAAACAGAGGCGGCAAACAGAGTGCGTCAAACAGTGGGATGCAAACAGAGGGCGGCAAACAGACGACAGCAAACAGAGCGTGGCAAACAACCAAACAGAGGGCGGCAAACAGAGGGCGGCAAACAGAGGGCGGCAAACAGAGGGCGGCAAACAGAGGGCGGCAATCAGAGGGCGGCAAACAGAATGGCCCAAACAGAGGGCGGCAACAGAGAGTGGCAAAGAGAGGGCGGTAAACAGAGAGCGGCAAACAGAGTGCCCCAAAGTGAGGGCGCAACCAGAGGGCCCCAAACAGAGGGCGCAAACAGCGCAAACAGAGGGCGGCAAACAGATGGCAGCAAACAGAAGGCGCCAGAGGGCCCCAAACAGCTGGCAGTAAACAGAGGGTGGCAAACAGAGGGCGGCAAACAGATTGCGGCAAAGAGAGGGATGCAAACAGATGTCACCAATCAGAGGGCGGCAAACAGAGGGTGGCAAAGAAAGGGCCCCAAACAGAACGCAGCAAACAGAGGGCTGCAAACAGAGGGGGGCAAACAGATGGCCCCAACCAGAAGGCGGCAAGCAGAGGGAGAGAAAGAGAGGGTGGCAAACAGAGGGCCGTAAACAGAGGGCGGCAAACAGAGGGCACCAAACAGAAGGCGGCAAACAGAGTGCGGAAAACAGAGTGCGGCAAACAGAGGGCCCCAAACAGAGGGCGGCAAAGAGAGAAAGGCAAGAAGAGGATGGCAAACAGAGGGCGGCAAACGGAGGGCAGCAATCAGAGGGCCCCAAACAGAAGGCAGCAAACAGAGGGTGGCAAACAGAGGGCAGCAAACAGCGGGAGGGAAACAGAGGGTGGCAAACAGAGGGCGGCAAAAACAGGGAGGGAAACAGATGGCGGCAAAAAGAGGGTGGCAAACAGAGGGTGGCAAACAGAGGGAGGCAAACAGAGGGCGGCAAACAGAGGGCGGCAAACAGAGGGCGGCAAACAGAGGGCGGCAAACAGAGGGCGGCAAACAGAGGGCGGCAAACAGAGGGCGGCAAACAGAGGGCGGCAAACAGAGGGCTGCAAACAGAGGGCTGCTAACAGAGGGCTGCAAACAGAGGGCTGCAAACAGATTGCGGAAAACAGAGGGCGGCATACAGAGGGCGGCAAACAGAGGGCGGCAAACAGAGGGCGGCAAACAGAGGGCGGCAAACAGAGGGCGGCAAACAGAGAGCAGAAAACAGAGGACGGCAAACATAGGGACCCAAACAGAGGGCTTTAAACAGAGGGTGGCAAACAGAGGGCGGCAAACCGAGGGCGGCAAACAGAAGGTGGCAAACAGAGGGCCGCAAACAGAGGGTGGCAAACAGAGGGCGGCAAACAGAGTGCGGCAAACAGGGGGCGGCAAACTGAAAGCAGCAAACAGAACCGTGACAAACCGAGGGCAGCAAACAGAGTGCCCCAAACAGGGGGCCCCAAACAGAGGGCAGAAAACAGCGGGCGGCAAACAGAGTGCAGCAAACAGAGGGATGCAAACAGATGGCGGCAAACAGAGGTCACCAAACAGAGGGAGACAAACAGAGGGCACCAAACAGAGGGCAGCAAACATAGTGTCCCAATCAGAGGTCAGCAAACAGACGGCGCAAAACAGACGGAGGCAAACATAGGGTGGCAAACAGAGGTCGGTAAACAGAAGGCGGCAAAGAGAAGGCGGCAAACAGAGGGCACCAAACAGAGGGGGAAAACAGAGGACGGCAAACAGAGGGCGGCAAAAAGAGGGGCAAACAGAGGGACCAAACAGAGGGCAGCAAACAGAGGGCGGCAAAAGAGGGCAGCAAACAGAGCCAAACAGGGGGCGGCAAACAGAGGGCGGCAAACAGAGGGCCCCAAACAGAGGGCCCCAAACAGAGGGCGGAAAACAGAGGGCGGCAAACAGAGCGCAGCAAACAGAGGGATGCAAACAGAAGGCGGCAAACTGAGGGCACCAAACAGAGGGAGACAACCAGAGGGCAGCAAACAGAGGGCGGCAAAGAGAGTGTCCCAATCAGAGGACAGCAAACAGACGGCGCCAAACAGATGGAGGCAAGCATAGGGTGACAAACAGAGGTCGGCAATCAGAAGGCGGCAATGAGAAGGTGGCAAACAGAGGGCCCCAAACAGAGGGGGGAAAACAGACTGCGGCAAACAGAGGGCTGCAAACAGACTGCGGCAAACAGAGGCTGCAAACAGAGGGCGGAAAACAGGGGTCGTCAAACAGAGGGCGGCAGACAGAGGGCAGCAAAGAGAGAGCGGCAAACAGAGGACGGCAAACAGAGGGCGGATAAACAGAGGGCCCCAAACAGAGGGCTTTAAACACAGGGGGGCAAACAGAGGGTGGCAAACAGAGGGCGGCAAACAGAAGGTGGCAAACAGAGGGCCCAAAAAAGAGGGCGGCAAACAGAGTGCGGCAAACAGAGGGCCCCAAACAGAGCGGCAAACAGAGGGTGCAACAGAGGGCAGCAAACTGACGGCGGCAAACAGAGGGGGTGAAACAGAGGGTGGCAAACGGCAAACAGACAGCGGCAAACATACTGCCCCAATCAGAGGTCAGCAAACAGACTGCACCAAACACAGGTAGGCAAACATAGGGCGGCAAACAGAGGGCGGAAAACAGATGGCGGCAAACAGAGGGCCCCACACAGAAGGCGGCAGACAGAGGGCATCAAACTGAGGGCAGCAAACAGAGCACAGCAAACAGAGGGATGCAAACAGAGGGCGGAATGCAGAGGGTGGCAAACAGAGGGCGAAACAGAGGGCGAGAAACAGAGGGCGGCAAACAGAGGGAGGCAAGAAGAGGACGGCAAACAGAGGGCGGCAAACAGAGGGCAGCAAACAGGGGGCGGCAAACAGAGGGACCCAAACAGAGGGCCCCAAACAGAGGGCAGCAAACAGAGGGCGGCAAACAGAGGGCGGCAAACAGAGGGCGGCAAACAGAGTGCCCCAACCAGAGGACGGAAAACAGAGGGAGGCAAATGGAAGGTAGCAAACAGAGTGCGGCAAACAGAGGGCAGCAAACAGGGGGTGGCAAACATAGGGTCCCAAACTGAGGGCGGCAATCTGAGCGCGGCAAACAGAGCGCAGCAAACAGAGGGATGCAAACTGATGGCTGCAAAGAGAGGGCCCAAAACATTGGGCGGCAAACCGAGGGCAGGAAACGGAGGGCGGAAAACAGAGGGCCCCAAACAGAGGGCGGAAAACAGAGGGTGGCAAACAGAGTGCGGCAAACAGAGGGCGGCAGACAGAGTACCCCAATCAGAGGTCAGCAAACAGATGGCGCCAAGCAGAGCTAGGCAAACATAGGGCAGCAAACAGAAGGCTGCAAACAGTGGGTGGCAAACAGAGTGTGGCAAACAGAGGGCGGCAAATGGAGGGCACCAAACAGAGGGCCGCAAACAGAAGGCGGCAAACAGAGGGCGACATACAGAGGGCGGCAAACAGAGAGCAGCAAACACAATGCCCCAAACAGAGGGCGGCAAACAGAGGGCGGCAAACAGAGGGCGGCAAACAGAGGGTGGCAAACAGAGGGCGATGAACAGAAGGCGGCAAACAGAGTGTTGCAAACAGAGGGACCAACAGATGACGTCAAACAGAGGGCAGCAAACAGAGGACGGCAAACAGAGGGCGGCAAACAGAGGGTGGCAAACAGAGGGCCCCAAACAGCTGGCAGTAAACAGAGGGTGGCAAACAGAGGGCGGCAAACAGACTGCGGCAAAGAGAGGGTGACAAACAGATTACGGCAAACAGAGGGTGGCAAACAGATGTCACCAATCAGAGTTTGGCATACAGAGGGTGGCAAACAAAGGGCCCCAAACAGAACGCAGCAAACAGAGGACGGCAAACAGAGCACCCCAAACATAGGGCGGCAATCAGAAGGAGGCAAACATAGGGAGGCAAACAGAGCGTGGGAAACAGTGGGCGGCAAAAAGAGGGCGGCAAATAGATGGCCCCGACCAGGGGGTGGCAAACAGAGGTCGACAAACAGAGGGCACCAAAAAGAGGTTGGAAAACAGAGGGTGGCAAACTGAGGGCGGCAAACAGAGGGCAGCAAACAGAGGGCGGTGAACAGAGGGGGGCAAACAGGGTGCAGCAAACAGAGGGTGGCAAACAGAGGCGGAAAACAGTGGGCGGCAAACAAAGGGCCCATAAAGAGGGATCGAAACAGAGCGCAGTAAAGAGAGGGCGGCAAACAGAGGACGGCAAACAGAGGGAGGCAAAAAGAGGACGGCAAACAGAGGGCGGCAAACAGAGGGCGGCAAAAAGAGGGCCCCAAATAGAGGGCAGTAAACAGAGGGCCCCAAACAGAGGGCAGCAAACAGTGGGTGGCAAACAGTGGTCCCCAACCAGAAGGCGGCAAACAGAGGGCAGCAAACAGATGGCGGCAAATGGAGGGCGGCAAACAGAGGGCCCTAAACAAAGGGCGGCAAACAGAGGGCAGCAAAGAGAGGGCGGCAAACAGATGGCTCCAAACAGAGGGCTGTAAACAGAGGGTGGCAAACAGAGGGTGGCAAACAGAGTGCCCCAAAGAGGTGGTGGCAAGCAGAGGGTGGCAAACAGAGGGTGGCAAACAGAGGGCGGCAATCAGAGTGCCCCAAACAGAGGGCGGCAAGCAGAGGGCGGTAAACAGAGGGCAGTAAACAGTGGGCGGCAAACACAGTGCGGCAAACAACGCAAGGCAAACAGAGGGCGGCAAACAGTGGGCGGCCAACAGAGGGCGACAATCAGAGGGCGGCCAACAGAGGGCGGCAATCAGAGGGCCGCAAACTGAGGGAGGCAAACAGAGGGAGGCAAACAGAGGGCAGCAAACAGAGGGCTCCAAACAGAGGGTGGTAAACAGAGGGCGGCAAACATAAGGCGACAAACAGAGGTAGGCAAACAGAGGGCAGCAAACAGAGTGCCCCAAACAGAAGGCGGCAAACAGAGGGCGGCAAACAGAGGGCGGCAAACAGAGGGCGGCAAACAGAGGGCGGCAAACAGAGGGCGGCAGCAAAGGGCCGCAAACAGAGGGCGGCAAACAGAGGGCGGCAAACAGAGGGCGGCAAACAGAGGGCACCAAATAGAGGGCGGTAAACTTAGGGCGGCAAACAGAGAGCAGCAAACAGAGAGCCACAAACAGAGAGCGGCAAGAAGAGGGCGGCAAATGGATGGCGGCCAACAGAGGGCGGCAAACAGAGGGCGACAAACAGAGGGCGACAAACCGATTGCGGCAAACAGAGGGACCCAAACAGAAGGCGGCAAACACAGGGCCGCAAAACGAGGGCGGCAAACAGTGGTCGGCAAACAGAGGGCCCCAATCAGAGGGCCCCAAACAGAGGGCAGTAAACAGAGAGCGGCAAACAGAGGGCGGCACCAGAGGGCGACAAACAGAGGGGGGCAAACAGAGGGCTGGAAACAGTTGGCCACAAACAGAGGGTGGCATACAGAGAGCGACAAACTGAGGGCAGCAAACAGAGGGCCCCAAACAGAGGGCCCCAAACAGAGTGCAGTTAACAGAGGGCGGCAAACTGAGGGCTGCAAACAGATAGCCGCAAACAGATGGTGGCAAATAGAGGGCGGCACCAGAGGGTGACAAACAGAGGGCGGCAAACAGAGGGCTGGAAACAGATGGCCACAAACAGAGTGCGGCATACAGTGGGCGACAAACTGAGGGTGGCAAACAGAGGGCCCCAAACAGAAAGCAGCAAACAGAGGGCAGAAAACAGAGGGAGGCAAAACAAGGACGGCCTTCAGAGGGCGGCAAAGAGAGGGCGGCAAACAGAGGGCCACAAACAGAGGGCCTCAAACAGAGTGCAGTTAACAAAGGGCGGCAAACTCAGGGCTGCAAACAGATAGCCACAAGCAGATGGCGGCAAATAGAAAACGGCAAACAGAGCGCAGCAAACAGAGGGCCCCAAACAGAGGGCAGCAAACAGAGGGTGGCAAACAGAGGTCGGCAATAGTGGGTGACAAACACAGCGCCCCAAACAGTGGGCCCCAAACAGAGGGCAGTAAACAGAGGGCGGCTAACAGAGGGTGGCAAACAGAGCAAGGCAAACAGAGGGCGGGAAACAGAGGACGGCTGATTGCCCCAAACAGAGGGCAACAGCAAACAGAGGGCGGCAAACAGAGGGCCCCAAACAGAGGGCGGAAAACAGATGGCGGCACACAGAGGGCCCAAACTGAGTGCCCCAAACAGAGGGCAGCAAACAGACGGCCCCAAACAGAGGGCGGCAAACAAAGGCCCAAACAGAGGGCGGCAAACAGAGGGCGGCAAATAGAGGGCAGCAAAAATAGAGGCTTCAAACAGAACGCGGAAAACAGAGGGCGGCAAACAGAGGGCGGCAGACAGAGGGAACAAACAGAAGGCGGCAAACAGAGGGTGGCAAAAAGCGGGTGGCAAACAGAGGGACCAAACAGAGGGCAGCAAACAGAGGGCGGTCTAAAGAGGGCAGCAAACAGAGGGTGGCAAACATTGGCCCCAAACAGAAGGAGCCAAACAGAGGGCAGCAAACAGAGGGTGGCAAACAGAGGGCCCCAAAGAGAGGGCCTCAAACAGAGGGAAGCAAACAGAGAGCGGCAAACAGATGGCAGCAAACAGAGGGCGGCAAACAGAGGGCGCCAAACAGAGGGCCGCAAACAGAGGGCAGCAAACAGAGGGCGGCAAACAGATTGCAGCAAACAGAGGGCGGCAAACAGAGGGCGCCAAACAGAGGGCCCCAAACAGAGGGCACCAAACAGAGGGCGGCAAACAGAGGACAGCAAACAGAGGGCACCAAACAGAGGGCGACAAACAGAGGGCACCAAACAGAGGGCGGCAAAGAGAGTGTCCCAATCAGAGGTCAGCAAACAGACGGCGCCAAACAGACGGAGGCAAACATAGGGTAGCAAACAGAGGTCGGCAAACAGAAGGCGGCATAGAGAAGGCGGCAAACAGAGGGCCCCAAACAGAGAGTGGCAAACAGAGGGTGAAGTGCCAAACAGAGGGTGGCAAACAGAAGGTTGCAAACAGAGGGCCCAAAAAAGAGGGCGGCAAACAGAGTGCGGCAAACAGAGGGTGGGAAACAGAGGGCGGCAAACAGGGGGCGGCAAACTGAAAGCAGCAAACAGAACTGTGACAAACAGAGGGCGGCAAACAGAGGGCTGCAAACAAAGGGCAACGAACAGGCGGCTCCAAACAGAGGACCCCAAACAGAGGGCTTTAAACAGAGGGTGGCAAACAGAGGGTGGCAAACAGAGGGCAGCAAACAGAGTGCGGCAAACAGGGGGCGGCAAACTGAAAGCAGCAAATAGAACCGTGACAAACAGAGGGCGGCAAACAGGGGGCTGCAAACAGGGGGCGGAAAACTGAAAGCAGCAAACAGAACTGTGACAAACAGAGGGCGGCAAACAGAGGGCTTTAAACAGAGGGTGGCAAACAGAGGGTGGCAAACAGAGGGCAGCAAACAGAAGGTGGCAAACAGAGGGCCCAAAAAAGAGGGTGGCAAACAGAGGGTGGCAAACAGAGGGCGGGAAACAGAAGGTGGCAAACAGAGGGTGGCAAAGAGAGGTTGGCAAACAGAGGGTGGCAAACAGAGTGCAGCAAACAGGGGGCAGCAAACTGAAAGCAGTAAACAGAACCGTGACAAACAGAGGGCCCCAAATAAAGGGCGACGAACACGGGGCTCCAAACAGAGGGCCCCAAACAGAGGGCAGTAAACAGAGGGTGGCAAACAGAGGTTGGCAAACAGAGGGCGGCAAACAGAAGGTGGCAGGCAGAGGACAGCAAACCGTGGGCCCCACGGGAGGTATACAGCGGGCGGCAAACAGAGTGTGCAAAAAGAGGGCGGCAAACGGAGGGCGGCAAACAGAGGGCCCCAAACAGAGGGCAGCAAAAAGAGAGCCCCAAACAGAGGGCGGCAAACACAGGGCGGCAAAATAAAGGCCACAAACAGAGGGCAGAAAGCAGAGGGCCCCAAACAGAGGGCGGAAAACAGAGGATGGCAAAAAGAAGGTGGCAAAAGAGGGCAGGAAACACAGGGCAATAAACAGAGGTCGGCAAACAGAGGGCGTAAACAGAGGTCGGCAAACTGAGGGCGGCAAGCAGAGGGCCCCAACACAGGGCCATAAACTGAGGGCAGTAATCAGAAGGCGGCAAACAGCAGGCGGCAAACAGAAGGCGGCAAAAAGAGGGCCCCAAACTGAGGGCGGAAATCAGTGGGCGGCAAACAGAGTGCGGCAAACAGAGGGCAACAAACGGAGGGCGGCAAATAGATGGCGGCAAACAGAGGTCCCCAAAGAGAGCGCGGAAAACAGAGGGCGGCAAACAGAGGGCGGCAAACAGAGGGCCCCAATCAGAGGGTCAGCAAACAGAGGGCGGCAAACAGGGGGCGGCAAACAGACAGCTGAAAACAGAGGGCGGAAAACAGAGTGCGGCAAACAGAAGGCCCCAAACAGAAAGCGGCAAAGAGCAGGCGGCAAGCAGAGTGCCACAAACAGAGGGCGGCATACAGACACGGCAAACAGAGGGCCGCAAACAGAGGGCAGTAATCAGAGATCGGCAAAGAGAGGGCGGCAATCAAAGGGCGGCAAACAGAGGGCGGCAAACTGAGCGCACCAAACAGAGGGCCCCAAAGAGAGGGCAGTAAACAGAGGGCGGCAAACAGAGGGCGGCAAAAAGAGGGCGGGAAACAGAGGGCGGCAAACAGAAGGCAGCAAACAAAGAGCCACAAACAGAGAGCGGAAAACAGAGGGCGGCAAAGAGCAGGCGGGAAAAGTCGGCGGCAAACACAGAGTGATAAGCAGAGGGCGGCAAACAGAGGGCGGCAAACAGACGACTCAAAAGAGAGCGCGGCAAACATAGGGCGGCATACTGAGGGCGGCAAAGAGAGGGCCCCAAACAGAGGGCCCCAAACAGAGGGCGGCAAACAGGGGGCGGCATTCAGAGGGCTCAAATCAGAGGGCGGTAAACAGAGGAAAACAGAGGGTGGCAAACAGAGAGCGGCAAACAGAGGGTGGCAAACAGAGGGCCCCAAACAGAAGGCGGCAAACAGAGGGCGGCAAACAGAAGGCGGCACATAGATGGCGGCAAACAGAGGGGGACAAATAAAGGGCCACAAACAGAGGGCGGCAAACAGAGGGCGGCAAACAGAGGGCCGCAAACAGAGGGCGGCAAACAGAGGGCGGCAAACAGAGGGCGGCAAACAGAGGGCGGCAAACAGAGGGCGGCAAACAGAGGGCTGCAAACAGAGGGCGGCAAACAGAGGGCCGCAAACAGAGGGCCCCAAACAGAGGGGGGAAACAGGGCGGCAAACAGAGGGCGGCAAACAGAGGGAGCAAACAGAGGGCGGCAAACAGAGGGCGCAAACAGAGGGCAGTCAAACAGAGGGCGGCAAACAAGGGCAGCAAACAGAGGGCGGCAAACAGAGGGCGGCAAACAGAGGGCGGCAAACAGAGGGGGGCAAACAGAGGGAGGCTAACAGAGGGCCCCAAACAGAGGGCCCCAAACAGAGGGCCGCAAACAGAGGGCAGTAAACAGAGGGCGGCAAACAGAGGGCAGCAAACAGAGGGCGGCAAACAGAGGGCGGCAAACAGAGGGAGGCAAACAGAGGGCGGCAAACAGAGGGCGGCAAACAGAGGGCCCCAAACAGAGGGCAGTAAACAGAGGGCGGCGAACACAGTGCAGCAAACATAGGGCGGCATACAGAGGGCGTCAAACAGAGGGAGGCAAACAGAGGGCGGCAAACAGAGGGCGGCAAACAGGGGGCGGCAAACCGAGGGCGGCAAATAGAGGGCGGCAAACGGAGTGCGGCAAACAGAGGGCGGCAAACAGAGGGCGGCAAACAGAGGGCGGCAAACAGAGGGCGGCAAACAGAGGGCGGCAAACAGAGGGCGGCAAACAGAGGGCGGCAAACACATTGCGGCAAACAGAGGGCGGCAAAAAGAGGATGGCAATTAGAGGGAGGGTAACAGAGGGCGGAAAACAGAGGGCGGCGAACAGAGTGTGGCAAACAGAGGACGGCCAACAGAGTGTAGCAAACAGAGGGCGGCAAACAGAGGGCGGCAAACAGAGGGCCCCAAACAGAGGGCCCCAAACAGAGGGCAGTAAACAGAGGGCGGCAAACACAGTGCAGCAAACAGAGGGCGGCATACAGAGGGCGGCAAACAGAGGGCGGCAAACAGAGGGCGGCAAACAGAGGGCGGCAAACAGAGGGCGGCAAACAGAGGGCGGCAAACAGAGGGCGGCAAACAGAGGGCGGCAAACAGAAGGCGGCAAACAGAGTGCAGCAAACAGGAGGCGGCAAACAGAGGGCGGCAAACAGAGGGCTGCAAACAGAGGGCGGCAAACACATTGCGGCAAACAGAGGGCGGCAAAAAGAGGATGGCAATTAGAGGGAGGGTAACAGAGGGCGGAAAACAGAGGGCGGCCAACAGAGTGTGGCAAACAGAGGACGGCCAACAGAGTGTAGCAAACAGAGGGCGGCAAACAGAGGGCCATAACACAGGGCCCCAAACAGAGGGCAGTAAACATAGGGCGGCAAGCAGAGTGCGGCACACGGAGGGCGGCATACAGAGGGCGGCAAACAGAGGGAGGCAAACAGAGGGCAGCAAGCAGAGGGCAGCAAGCAGAGGGCGGCAAACAGACGACCCCAAACAGAGGGCGGCAAACATAGGGCGGCATACTGAGGAGGGCAAACAGAGGGCACCAAACAGAGGGCATCAAACAGAGGGCGGCAAACATGGGACGGCAATCCGAGATCGGCAAAGAGAGCGCCCAAACAGAGGGCGGCAAAAAGAGGGCCGCAAACAGAGGTCAGCAAACAGAGGGCGGCAATTAGAGGGCGGCAAACAGAGTGCGGCAAACAGAGGTCCCCAAAGAGAGGGCACCATACAGAGGGCGGCAAACAGAGGGAGGCAAACAGAGTGCGGCAAACAGAAGGTGGCAAACAGAGGGTGGCAAACATAGGGCGGCATACTGAGGGCGGCAAAGAGAGGGCCCCAAATAGAGGGCCTCAAACAGAGGGCGGCAAACAGGGGGCGGCATTCAGAGGGCTCGAAACAGTGGGCGGTAAACAGAGGGCGGCAAACAGAGGACACCAAACAGAGGGTGGCAAACAGAGGCCGGGAAACAGAGTTCGGCAAACAGAGGGGGACAAACAGACATCGGCATACAGAGGGCGGCAATCAGATTGCCCCAAACAGTGGTCGGCAAACAGAGGGCAGCAAAGAAAGCGCTGCAAACAGAGGGCAGCAAACAGAGAGCGGCAAACAGAAGGTTCCAAACAGAGGGCCCCAAACAGAAGGCGGCAAACAGAGGGTGGCAAACAGAGTGAGGCAAACGGAGTGCGGCAAACAGAGGGCCCCAAAGAGAGGGCACCAAACAGAAGGCGGCAAACTGAGGGCGACAAACATAGGGCGGCATACTGAGGGCGGCAAAGAGAGGGCCCCAAACAGAGGGCTCGAAACAGTTGGCGGTAAACAGAGGGCGGCAAACAGAGGACACCAAACAGAGGGTGGCAAACAGAGAGCGGCAAACAGAGGGTGGCAAACAGAGGCCGGGAAACAGAGTTCGGCAAACAGAGGGGGACAAACAGACATCGGCATACAGAGGGCGCCAATCAGATGGCCCCAAACAGTGGTCGGCAAACAGAGGGCGACAAACAGAGGGCAGCAAAGAAAGTGCTGCAAACAGAGGGCAGCAAACAGAGGGAGGCAAACAGAGGGCCACAAACAGAGGGCGGCAAACAGAGGGCGGCAAACAGAAGGCTCCAAACAGAGGGCCACAAACAGAGGGCGGCAAACAGAGGGCGGCAACAGAGGGCGGCAAACAGAGGGCCCCAAACAGAGGGCGGCAAATTGAAGGCGGCAAACAGAGGTCCCCAAATAGATTGCGGTAAACAGAGGGCAGCAAACAGTAGGAGGCAAACTGAGGCAGGCAAACAGAGCGCGGCAAACATAGGGCGGCATACTGAGGGCGGCAAAGAGAGGGCCCCAAACAGAGGGCGGCAAACAGGGGGCGGCATTCAGAGGGCTCAAATCAGAGGGCGGCAAACAGAGGGCGGCAAACAGAGATCGGCAAACAGAGGACCCCAACAGAGCGTGGCAAACAGAGAGCGGCAAACAGAGGGTGGCAAACAGAGGGCCCCAAACAGAAGGCAGCAAACAGAGGGCGGCAAACAGAAGGCGGCAAATAGATGGCGGCAAACAGAGGGGGACAAATAAAGGGCCACAAACAGAGGGCGGCAAGCAGAGGGCGGCAAACAGAGGGCCCCAAACAGAGGGCGGCAAACAGAGGGCGGCAAACAGAGGGCGGCAAACAGAGGGCGGGAAACAGAGGGCAGCAAAGAAAGCTTTGCAAACAGAGGGCAGCAAACAGAGGGAGGCAAACATCGGCATACAGAGGGCGGCAATCAGATGTTCCCAAACAGTGGGCGGCAAACAGAAGGCTCCAAACAGAGGGCGGCAAACAGAGGGCGGCAAACAGGGGGCGGCATTCAGTGGGCTCGAAAAAGTCGGCGGTAAACAGAGGGCGCAAACAGAGGGCGGCAAACAGAGAGCGTAACCAGAGGGTGGCAAACAGAGGCCGGGAAACAGAGTTCGGCAAACAGAGGGGGACAGACAGACATCGGCATACAGAGGGCGGCAAACAGATGGCCCCAAACAGTGGTCGGCAAACAGAGAGCGACAAACAGAGGGCAGCAAAGAAAGAGCTGCAAACAGAGGGCAGCAAAGAGAGGGAGGCAAACAGAGGGCCACAAACAGAGGGCGGCAAATTGAAGGCGGCAAACAGAGGTCCCCAAAGAGATTGTGGAAAACAGAGGGCGGCAAACAGAGGGCCCCAATCAGAGGGCAGCAAACAGTGGTAGGCAAACATAGGGCGGCAAACAGAGGGCGACAAAGAGAGGGCCCCAAACAGAAGGCGGCAAACATCGGGCGGCAAACAGATGGCAGCCAGCATATTGAGGGAAACAGAGGGTGGCAAACAGAGGGAGAGAAAGAGACGGTGGCAAACAGAGAGCGGAAAAAAAGTGCCGCAAACAGAATGCCTCAAACTGAGGGCGGCAAACAGAGGGCCCCAACCAGAAGGCAGCAAATAGAGGGCAAAAAATTGTTAGCGGCAAACAGAGGGAGGGAAACAGAGGGTGGCAAACAAAGGGCGCCAAACAGAGGGAGAGAAAGAGAGGGTGGCAAACCGAAGCCGGCAAACAGAGGGCCCCAACCAGAAGGCGGCAAACAGAGTGCGTAAAACAGAGGGCGACAAACAGAGGGAGGCAAAAAGAGGGCAGCAAACAGAGGGAGGCAGACATAGTGCGGCAAACAAAGCCGGCAAACAGAGAGCGGCAAACAGAGGGCAGCAAACAGAGGGCGGCAAACAGAGGGCGGCAAACAGAGGGCCCCAAACAGAGGGCGGCAAACAGAGGGCAGCAAACAGAGGGCGGCAAACAGAGGGCGGCAAAGAGGGCGGCAAACAGAGGGCTCCAAACAGAGGGCAGCAAACAGAGGGCGGCAAACAGAGGGCGGCAAACAGAGGGCGGCAAACAGATGGAGGCAAACAGAGGGCGGCAAACAGAGGGCGGCAATCAGAGAGCGGAAAACAGAGGGCCCCAAAAAGAGGGACCCAAATAGAAGGCAGTAAACAGAGCGCCCCAAACAGAGGGCGGCAAACAGAGGGCGGCAAACAGAGGGCGGCAAACAGAGGGCGGCAAACAGAGGGCGGCAAACAGAGGGCGGCAAACAGAGGGCGGCAAACAGAGGGCTGCAAACAGAGGGCGGCAAACAGAGGGCGGCAAACAGAGGGCGGCAAACAGAGGGCGGCAAACAGAGGGCGGCAAACAGAGGGCGGCAAACAGAGGGCGGCAAACAGAGGGCGGCAAACAGAGGGCGGCAAACAGAGGGCCCCAAACAGAGGCGGCAAACAGAGGGCGGCAAACAGAGGGCGGCAAACAGAGCGTGGCAAACAGAGGGCGGCAAACAGAGGGCGGCAAACAGAGGGCGGCAAACAGAGGGCGGCAAACAGAGGGCGGCAAACAGAGGGCGGCAAACAGAGGGCGGCAAACAGAGGGCTGCAAACAGAGGGCGGAAACAGAGGGCGGCAAACAGAGGGCCGCAAACAGAGGGCGGTAAACAGAGGGCGGCAAACAGAGGGCGGCAAACAGAGGGCGGCAAACAGAGGGCGGCAAACAGAGGGCGGCAAACAGAGGGCGGCAAACAGAGGGCGGCAAACAGAGGGCGGCAAACAGAGGGCGGCAAACAGAGGGCGGCAAACAGAGGGCGGCAAACAGAGGGCGGCAAACAGAGGGCGGCAAACAGAGGGCGGCAAACAGAGGGCGGCAAACAGAGGGTATCGAACAGAGTGTGGCAAACAGAGTGCGGAAAACAGAGGGCGGAAAACAGAGGGCGGAAAACAGAGGGCTGAAAACAGAGGGCGGCAAACAGAGGGCGGCAAACAGAGGGCGGCAAACAGAGGGCGGCAAACAGAGGGCGGCAAACAGAGGGCGGCAAACAGAGGGCGGCAAACAGAGGGCAGCAAACAGAGGGCGGCAAACAGAGGGCGACAAACAGGGGGTCCCAAACAGAGGGCGGCAAACAGAGGGCGGTAAACAAGGGGGACCCAAACAGAGGGCAGAAAAGAGGGATTGGCAAACAGAGGGCAGCAAACAGAGGGCAGCAAATAGAGGGTGGCAAGCAGAGGGCGGCTAACTTGGTGCGATAAACAGTGAGACCCAAACAGAGGGCCTCAAACAGAAGGCGGCAAACACAGTCCGGCAAAAAGTGGGCTGCAAAACTGAAGGCGACGAAGAGAGGGCAGCAAACAGAGGGCGGCAACCAGAGGGCCCCAAAAAGAGGGCGGCAAACAGAGGGCGTCAAACAGAGGGTGTCAAACAGAGGGCGGCAAACAGAGGGCGGCACACAAAGGGCAGCAAACGGAGGGCGGCAAACAGAAGGCGACAAACAGGGGGTCCCAAACAGAGGGCGGCAAACAGAGGGCGGTAAACAAGGGGGACCCAAACAGAGGGCAGAAAAAAGGGATTGGCAAACAGAGGGCAGCAAACAGAGTGCAGCAAATAGAGGGTGGCAAGCAGAGGAGGCAAACAGATTGCGGCAAACAGATGGCGGCAAACAGCGGGCGGCAAAAAGAGAGCCCAAAACAGAGAGCGGCAAACGGCTGGTGGCAAAAAGGGGGCCCCAACCAGTGGGCAGCAAGCAGAGGTCGGCAAACAGAGGGTGACAAACAGGGGGCAGCAAACAGACGGCAGCAAACAGAGGGCCCCAAACAGAGGGCGGCAAACAGAGGGCGGCAAACACAGGGTCCCAAACAGAGTGCCCCAAACAGAGGGCGGCAAACAGAGGGCAGCAAACAGAATGCGGCAAGCAGAGGAGGCAAACAGAGTGCGGCAAACTGAGGGCGGCAAACAGAGGGCAGCAAATAGCGGGCGGCAAACAGAGGGCCCAAAACAGAGGGCGGCAAACAGGGGGCGATAAACAGAGGGTGGCAAACAGAGGGACCCAAAGAGAGGGCGGTAAACAGAGGGAGGAAAACAGAGGGAGCCAAATGGAAGGCAGCAAACAGAGGGCGGAAAACAGAGGGCGGAAAACAGAGGGACCCAAACAGTGGTCTGCAAACAGACGGCGGCAAACAGAGGGCAGCAAACAGAGGGACTCAAACAGAAGGCGGCAAACAGAGGCTGCCAAACAGAGGGCTGCAAACAGAAGACGGCAAACAGAGGGCCTCAAACAAAGGGCCTCAAACAGATGGCCCCAAACAGAGGGCGGAAAACAGAGGGCCCCAAACAGAGGGCGGCAATCAGAGTGTGCCAAACAGATGGCGGCAAACAGAGGGAGGCAAACAGAGGGTGGTAAACATAGGGACCCAAACAGAGTGTGGCGAACAGAGGGTTGCAACCAGAGGGCAGCAAACAGAGGGCGGCAAATGGAGAGGGGCAAATAGAGGTCTCCAAACAGAGGGCGGTAAACAGAGGGCGGCAAACAGATGGCGGCAAACAGAGTGCCCCAAACAGAGGGCGCCAAACAGCGTGCGGCAAACAGAGAGCGGCAAAAAGAGATTGGCAAACAGGGGGCGGCAAACACAGGGCCCCAAAAAGAGGACGGGAAACAGAGGGCGGCAAACAGAGGGGCCCAAACAGAGGGCCGCAAACAGAGGGCGGTTTACGGAGCCCGGCAAACAGAACGCGGCAAACAGAGGGCCCAAACAGAGGGCGGCAAACAGAGGGAGGCAAACAGAGGGCAGCAAACAGAGAGACTCAAACAGAAGGCGGCAAACAGAGGCTGCCAAACAGAGGGCTGCAAACAGAAGGCTGCAAACAATGGCGGCAAACAGAGGGCCCCAAACAGAGGATGGGAAACAGAAGGCAGCAAACAGAGGGTCGCAAACAGAGGGCGGTTTACGGAGCCCGGCAAACAGAGGGCGGCAAACGAGAGCGGCAAACAGAGGGCGGCAAACAGCCGCAAACAGAGGCGCAAACAGAGGTCGGCAAACAGAGGGCAGCAAACAGAGGGCGGCAAACAGAGGGCGGCAAACAGAGGGCGGCAAACAGAGGGCGGCAAACAGAGGGCGGCAAACAGAGGTCGGCAAACAAACAGTGGGCGGCAAACAAAGGGCCCAAACAGAGGGACCCAAGCAGAGCGCAGTAAAGAGTGGGCGGAAACAGAGGGCAGCAAACAGAGGGCCTCAAACAGAAGGCGGTGATCAGAGGATGGCAAAGTCAAGGCGGCAAACAGAGGGCCTCAAACAGAGTGCGGCAAACAGAGGGCGGCAAACAGAGGGACCCAAACAGTGGGCTGCAAACAGAGTTCATCTAACAGAGGACGGGAAAAAAGGGCGGCAAAGAGAGGGCGGCAAACAGAGGACTGCAAACAGATGGCCCCAAACACAGGGCGGCAAACAGAGGTCGGCAACAGAGGGCTCCAAATAGAGGGCAGCAACCAGAGGGTGGCAAACAGAGGGCAGCAAACAGAGGGCACCAAACAGAGGGCGGCAAACAGATGGTGGCAAACAGAGGGCGGCAAGCAAAGGCCCCAAACAGACAGCAGCAAACAGAGGGCGGCAAACCAACCGCGGCATACAGAGGACTGCAAACAGAGGGCGGAAAACAGAGAGCGCCAGACAGAGTGGCCTAAACTGAGGGCAGCAAACAGAGGACGGCAAACAGAGGGCCAAAACAGAAGGCGGCAAACATAAGGAGGCAAATATAGGGCACAAAACAGAGGGCGGCAAACAGATGCCTCCCTCTGTTTGCCTCCCTCTGTTTGCCGCCCTCTGCTTGCCGCCCTCTTTTGGGGCGCCTGTTTTCCGCCCTCTGTTTGGGGCACTCAGTTTGCCGCCCTCTGTTGGCCGTCCTCAAATTGTCGCCCTCTGTTTTCTGCCCTCTGTTTGCCGCCTTCTGTTTGCCGCGCTCTGTTCACCGCCTTCTGTTTGAGGCCGCCTGTTTGCGCCCCTCTCTTTGCCGCCCTCTCTTTATTGCACTCTGTTTGGGTCCCTCTGTTTGCCGCCCTCTGTTTTGTGCCCTACATTTGCCTCCTTATGTTTGCCACCTTCTGTTTTGACCCTCTGTTTGCCGTCCTCTGTTTGCTGCCCTCAGTTTAGGCCACTCTGTCTGGCGCTCTCTGTTTTCCGCCCTCTGTTTGTCACCCTCTGCTTGGGGCCCTCTGTTTGCTGCCCTCTGTTTTCCGCCTTCTGTTTGGGTCCCTCTGTTTGCCACAATCTGTTTACCGCCCTCTGTTTGCCGCCCCCTGTTTGCTGCCCTCTGTTTGCCGCACTCTGCTTGCCGCCTTCCGTTTGCCTCCCTCTGTTTTCCGCCCTCTGGTTGGGGCACTCTGTTTGCCGCCCTCTGTTTGCCACCCACTGTTTGACACACTCTGTTTGCCGCCCTCTGTTTGCCGTCCCCTGTTTGCCCCCCTCTATCTGCCGCCCTCTGTTTACTGGCCTCTGCTTGGGGCCCTTTGATTGGGGCCCTCTGTTTGCCGGCCTCTGTTTACCGCCCGCGGTTTGCCACCTTCTGTTGCCGCCCTACATTTGCCTCACTCAGTTTGGCGCCTTCTGTTTGATGACCTCTGTTTGCTTTCCTCTGTTTGCTGCGCTCTGTTTGCCGCCCTCAGTTAGTTGCCTTCTGCTTGCTGCCTTCTGTTTGGGGCCCTCTGTTTGCCGCCCTCTGTTTGCCGTCCTCTGTTTGCCACCCTCTGTTTCTCTCCCTCTGTTTGCCGCCCTCTGTTTGCCACCCTCTGTTTCTCTCCCGCTGTTTGCCGCCTTCTGTATGGGGCCCTCTGTTTGCCGCTCTCCATTTGCCACCCTCAGTTTGCCGCCCTCTGTTTGCCTCTCACTGTTTGCCGCCTTCTGTTTGCCGCCCTATGTTTGCCTATCTCTGTTTGGCGCCGTCTGTTTGCTGACATCTCATTGGGGCACTCTGTTTGCCGCCCTCTGTTTGCCGCACTCTGATTGCCACCCTCTTTTTTCCACCCTCTGTTTGGGGCCCTCTGTTGGCCGCCCTCTGTTTGCCGCCTTCTGTTTGCCGCCCACTGTTTGCTTCCCTCTGTTTGCCGCCCTCTGTTTGCCATCCTTTGTTTGCTGCCCTCTGTTTGTCGTCATCTGTTGGTCCCTCTGTTTGCAACGCTCTGTTTGCCGCCCTCTGTTCATCGCCCTCTGTTTGCCACCCTCTGTTTGCCGCCCTCTGTTTACTGCCATCTGTTTGGGGCTCTCTGTTTGGGGCCCTCTGTTTGCCGTCTTCTGTTTGCCGTCCTCTGTTTGCCACCCTCTGTTTGGGGCACTGTGTTTGCTGCTCTCTGTTTGCTGCCCTCCGTATGTCGCCCTCTGTTTGCCGCCCTCTGTTTGCCGCACTCTGTTTGCTGCCCTCTGCTTTCTGTCGTCTGTTTGGGGCCCTCTGTTTGCTGCCCTCTGTTTGCCGCCCTCTGATTTCCGAACTCTGTTTGCGGCCCTCTGTTTGCTGCCCTCTGCTTGCCGCCTTCTGTTTGCCACCCTCTGTTTGCCACCCTCTGTTTGCCGTCCTCTTTTTGCCTCCCTCTGTTTGCCGCCCTCTGTTTGCTGCACTCTGTTTAGGGCACTCTGTTTGCCGCCCTCTCTTTACTGCGCTCTGTTTCGGTCCCTCTTTATGGGCCCTTTGTTTGCCGCCCACTGTTTTCTGCCCTCTGTTTGCCGCCCTCTGTTTGCCGCACCCTGTTTGCCCCCCTCTGTTTGCCTCCCTCTGTTTGCTGCCCTCTGCTTGCCGCCCTCAGTTTGCCACCCTCTGTTTTCCGACCTCTTTTTGGTGCCCTCTGTTTGTCGACCTCTGTTTGCCGCCCTCTGTTCGGGGCCATCTGTTTGCCGCCCTCTTTTTCCGCCCACTGTTTCCCGTGCTCTGTTTGCCTCCCTATGTTTGCCTCCTTCTGATTGCCGCCCTATGTTTGGGGCGCTCTGTTTGCCGTCCTCTGTTTGCTGCGTTCTGTTTGGCGCCCTATGTTTGCCACCCTCTGTTTGCCGAACTCTGATTGGTGACATCTGTTTGCCACCCTCTGTTTGCCGTAATCTGTTTGTCGCCCTCTCTTTGCCGCAGTCTGTTTGCCGCCCTCTGTTTGCCACCCTCTCTTTACTGCCAGCTGTTTGGGGCCCTCTGTTTGCCGCCCTCTGTTTGTCGCCCTCTGTTTGCCGCACTCTGTTTGCCGCCCGCTGTTTGCCACCTTCTGTTTGGGGAACTCTGTTTGCCGCCCTCATTTGTCCATCCTCTGTTTGCCGCCCTCTGTTTGGGTCCCTCTGTTTGCAACACGCTGTTTGCCACCCTCTGTTCATCGCCCACTGTTTGCCGCCCTCTGTTTGCCGCCCTCTGTTTACTGCCATCTGTTTGGGGCCCTCTGTTTGCCGCCCTCTGTTTGCCACCCTCTGTTTGGGGCATTGTGTTTGCCGCTCTCTGTTTGCCGCCCTCTGTATGTCGCCCTCTGTTTACCGCCCTCTGTTTGCGGCACGCTGTTTGCCCCCCTCTGCTTTCTGCCGTCTCTTTGCCGCCCTCTGTTTGCTGCCCTCTGTTTGCTGCACTCTGTTTGCCGCCCGCTGTTTTCCGAACTCTGTTTGCGGCCCTCTTTTTGCCGCCCTCTGTTACTGCCCTCTGATTTGGGCCCTCTGTTTGTGGCCCACTGTTTGCCGCCATCTGTTTGTTGCCCTCGGTTTGCCGCCTTCTTTTTGCCGCCCTATGATTGCCTCCCTCTTTTTGGCGCCGTCTGTTTGCTGACCTCTGATTGGGGCACTCTGTTTGCCGCCCTCAGTTTGCCGCCCTCAGTTTGCCGCCCTCTGTTTGCTTTCCTCTGTTTGCTGCACTGTGTTTGCCGCCCTCAGCTAATTGCCCACTGCTGGCCTTCTTCTGTTTGGGGCCCTCTATTTGCCGCCCTCTGTTTTCCACCCTCTGTATGACGCCCTCTGTTTGCCACCCTCGGCTTCTCTCCCTCTATTTGCCACCCTCTGTTTCCCTCCCCCTGTTTGCCACCCTCTGTTTGCCGCCCTCTGTTTGCCGCCTTCTGTCTGGGGCTCTCTGTTTGCCGCCCTCCATTTGCCGCCCTCTGTTTGCCGCACTCTGTTTGCCTCCCGCTGTTTGCCGCCTTCTGTTTGCCGCCCTCTGTTTGCCTCCCTCTGTTTGGCGCCCTCTGTTTGCTGACCTCTGATTGGGGCACTCTGTTTGCCGCCCTCTGTTTGCCGCCCTCTGTTTGCCGCCCTCTGTTTGCTTCCTCTGCTGCGCTCTGTTTGCCGCCCTCTGTTATTGCCCACTGCTGCCTCCTTCTGTTTGCCGCCCTCTGTTTGCCGCCCTCTGTTTGCCGCCCTCTGTTTGCGCACTCTGTTTGCCGCCCTCTGTTTGGCGCCCTCTGTTTCGCAGCCCTCTGTTTCTCTCCTCTGTTTGCCACCCTCTGTTTGCCTCCCTCTGTTTGCCACCTCTGTTTCCGCCCTCTTTTTTCCGCCCTCTGTTTGCCGCCCTCTGTTTGCCGCCCTCTGTTTGCCGCCTTCTGTTTGCCGCCCTCTGTTTGCCGCACTCTGTTTGGCGCCCTCTGTTTGCCGCCCTCTGTTTTCACCTCTTTTTTCCGCCCTCTGTTTGCCGCCCTCTGTTTTCCGCCCTCTGTTTGCCGCCCTCTGTTTGATACCCTCTGTTTTCCGCCCTCTGTTTGCCGCCCTCTGTTTGCCGCCCTCTGTTTGCCGCCCTCTGTTTGCCGCCCTCTGTTTGCTGCCCTCTGTTTGCCACCTTCTGTTTGAGCCCCTCTGTTTGCCGCCCTCTGTTTGCCACCCACTGTCTGCTGCCTTGTGTTTGGGCCCTCTGTTTGCCGACCTCTTCTTGCCGCCCTCTGTTTGCCTCCCTCTGTTTTCCGCCCTCTGTTTTGGGCACTCTGTTTGCCGCCCTCTGTTTGCCGCCCTCTCTTCACGCGCTCTGTTTCGGTCCCTCTGTTTGCGCCCTCTGTTTGCCGCCCTCTGTTTGCCGCCCTCTGTTTGTCGCCCTCTGTTTGCCACCCACTGTTTGACACACTCTGTTTGCCGTCCCCTGTTTGCCCCCCTCTGTCTGCCGCCCTCTGTTTACTGCCCTCTGCTTGGGGCCCTTTGATTGGGGCCCTCTGTTTGCCGGCCTCTGTTTACCGCCCGCGGTTTGCCACCTTCTGTTGCCGCCCTACATTTGCCTCACTCAGTTTGGCGCCTTCTGTTTGATGACCTCTGTTTGCTTTCCTCTGTTTGCTGCGCTCTGTTTGCCGCCCTCAGTTAGTTGCCTTCTGCTTGCTGCCTTCTGTTTGGGGCCCTCTGTTTGCCGCCCTCTGTTTGCCGTCCTCTGTTTGCCACCCTCTGTTTCTCTCCCTCTGTTTGCCGCCCTCTGTTTGCCACCCTCTGTTTCTCTCCCGCTGTTTGCCGCCTTCTGTATGGGGCCCTCTGTTTGCCGCTCTCCATTTGCCACCCTCAGTTTGCCGCACTCTGTTTGCCGCTCTCTGTTTGCCGCTCTGTTTGCCGCCCTATGTTTGCCTACCTCTGTTTGGCGCCGTCTGTTTGCTGACATCTCATTGGGGCACTCTGTTTGCCGCCCTCTGTTTGCCGCACTCTGATTGCCACCCTCTTTTTTCCACCCTCTGTTTGGGGCCCTCTGTTTGCCACCCTCTGTTTGCCGCGCTCTGTTTGCCGCCCACTGTTTGCTTCCCTCTGTTTGGGGCCTTTGTTTGCCGCCCTCTGTTTGCCGCCCTCTGTTTGCCGCCCTCTGTTTGCCGCCCTCTGTTTGCAGCCCTCTGTTTGCCGCGGTCTTTTGCTGCCCTCTGTTTGCACCCCTCTGTTTGCCACCCTCTGTTTGCAGCCCTCTGTTTGCCGCAGTCTGTTGCCGCCCTCTGTTTGCTGCCCTCTGTTTGGGGCCTTTGTTTGCCGCCCTCTGTTTGGGGCCCACTGTTTGCCGCCCTCTGTTTGCTGCTCACTGTTTGCGCCCTCTGTTTGCCGCCCTCTGTTTGCCGCCCTCAGTTTGTTGCCCTCTGTTTGCCGCCTTCTGTTTGCTGCCCTCTGCTTGCATCCCTCTGTTTGCTGCGCTCTTTTGGCTTCCCTCAGTTTTTTGCCCCTTATTTTCTGCCTCCTGATTGGGCCCCTCTGTTTGCCGCCCTCTGTTTGCCGCCCTTTGTTTGCCGCCCTCTTTTTGCCTCCCTCTGTTTCTCTCCCTCTGTTTGCTGCCCTATGTTTGCCTCCCTATGTTTGCCTCCCTCTGTTTGGCGCCATCTGTTTGCTGAACTCTGATTGGGGCACTCTTTTTGCCGCCCTCTGTTTGCCGCCTTCAGTTTGCCGCCCTATGTTTGCCTACCTCTGTTTGGTGCCGTCTGTTTGCCACCCTCTGTTTTCTGCCCTCTGTTTGCTGCCCTCTGTTTGCATCCCTCTGCTTGCTGCGCTCTGTTTGCCACCCTCAGTTTGTTGCCCACTGTCTGCCGCCTTCTGTTTGGGGCCCGCTGTTTCCCGCCCTCTGTTTGCCACCCTCTGTTTGCCGCCCTCTGTTTACCGCCCTCTGTTTGCATTCCTCTGTTTGTGTTGCTCTGTTTGCCGCCCTCAGTTTGTTGCCCTATATTTGCCGCCTTCTGTTTGTGGCCCTCTGTTTGCCGCCCTCTGTTTGCCACCCTCTGTTTCTCTCCCTCTGTTTGCCGCACTCTGTTCGCCGCCCTCTGTTTGCCGCCCTCTGTTTACCTCCCTCTGTTTGCCGCCCTCTGTTTGCTGCCTTCTGTTTGGGGCCCTCTGATTGCCGCCCTCCGTTTGCCGCCCTCTGTTTGCCGCACTCTGTTTGCCTTCTGCTGTTTGATGCCCTCTGTTTGGGGTCCCCGGTTTGCCGCCCTCTGTTTGCCATTCTCTGTTTGACGCCCACTGTTTGCTGCCCTCTGTTTGACACCCTCTGTTTGGTGCCCTCTGTTTGCCGCCGTCTGTTTGCAACACTCTATTTGCTGCCCTCTGTTTGCTGCCCTCTGTTTGCCGCCCTCTGTTTACTGCCCTCTGTTTGGGGCCCTCTGTTTGGGCCGCTCTGTTTGCCGCCCCCTGTTGCCGCCCTCTGTTTGCCATTACTTCGTGCCTTGCTCTGTTTGCCGCCCTCTGTTTGTGGCCCTCTGTTTGCCACCCTCTGTTTCTCTCCCTCTGTTTTCTGCCCCCTGTTTGCCACCCTCTGCATTCCACCCTCTGTTTGCCGCCCTCTGTTTGCATCCCTCTGTTTGCTGTGCTCTGTTTGCTGCCCTCAGTTTGATGCCCTCTGTCTGCTGCCTTCTGTGTGGGGCCCTCTGTTTGCCGCCATCTGTTTTCCGCCCTCCTGTTTGCTGCCCTATGTTTGCCTATCTGTGTTTGGCGCAGTCTGTTTGCTGACCTCTGATTGGGGCAGTATGTTTGCCGCTGTCTGTTTGCCGCTCTCTGTTTGCCACCCTCTGTTTCAACCCCTCTGTTTGCCGCCGTCAGTTTGCTACCCTCTGTTTGCCGCCTTCTATTTGGGGCCTTCTGTTTGCCGCCGTCCATTTGCCGCCGTCTGTTTGCCACTCTCTGTTTGCTTCACGCTGTTTGCCGCCTTCTGTTTGCCGCCCTATGTTTGCCTACCTCTGGTGCTTTCTGTTTGCTGCCCTCTGATTGAGGCACTCTGTTTGCCACCCTCTGTTTGCCGCCCATGTTTGCTGCCCTCTGTTTGACACCCTCTGTTTGGGGCCCTCTGTTTGCCGCCCTCAGTTTGCCGCCCTCTGTTTGCATTCCTCTGTTTGCGTCGGTCTGTTTGCAGCCCTCAGTTTGTTGCTCTGTATTTGCCGCCTTCTGTTTGGGGCCCTTTGTTTGCCGCCCTCTGTTTGCCGCCCTCTGTTTGCCGCCCTCTGTTTGCCACCCTCTGTTTCCCTCCCTCTGTTTGCCACCCTCTGTCTGCCGCCCTCTGTTTGCCGCCATCTGTTTCCCTCCCTGTTTTTGACGCCCTCTGTTTGCCACCCTCTGTTTCCCTTCTGCTGTTTGGCGCCCTCTGTTTGCCAACCTCTGTTTGCTGCCTTCTGTTTGGGGCCCTCTGATTGCCGCCCTCCGTTTGCCGCCCTCTGTTTGCCATCCTCTTCTTGCCTCCCTCTCTTTGCCGCCCTCTGTTTGGGGCCCTCTGTTTGCCGCACTCTGTTTTCCGCACTCTGTTTGCCGCCTTCTGGTTGGTGCCCTCTGTTTGCCGCCCTCTGTTTACGGCCCTCTGTTTGCCACCCTCTCTATCTCTCCCTCTGTTTGCCGGCCACAGTTTTTACCCCTCTATTTGCCGCCTTCCGGTTGGGGCCATCTGTTTGCCGCCCTCTGTTTGCAGCCCTCTGTTTGCTGCCCTCTGTTTGCCACCCTCTCTTTCTCTCCATCTGTTTGCCGCCCTCTGTTTGCCACCCTCTGTTTCCCTCCCTCTGTTTGCCACCCTCTGTCTGCCGCCCTCTGTTAGCCGCCATCTGTTTCCCTCCGTTTTTGATGCCCTCTGTTTGCCACCCTCTGTTTCCCTTCTGCTGTTTGGCGCCCTCTGTTTGCCAACCTCTGTTTGCTGCCTTCTGTTTGGGGCCCTCTGATTGCCAACCTCCGTTTGCCGCCCTCTGTTTGCCATCCTCTTCTTGCCTCCCTCTTTTTGCCGCCCTCTGTTTGGGGCCCTCTGTTTGCCGCACTCTGTTTTCCGCACTCTGTTTGCCGCCTTCTGGTTGGTGCTCTCTGTTTGCCGCCCTCTGTTTATGGCCCTCTGTTTGCCACCATCTCTTTCTCTCCCTCTGTTTGCAGCCCTCTGTTTGTGGCCCTCTGTTTGCCACCCTCTCTTTCTCTCTGTCTGTTTGCCGCCCTCTGTTTGCCGCCCTCTGTTTTCCGCCCTCTGTTTTTCGCCTTCCATTTGTGGCCCTCTGTTTGGTGCCCTCTGTTTGCTGCCCTCTGTTTTGTGCCCTCTGTTTGGTGCCCTCTATTTGCCGCCATCTATTTGCCACCCTCTGTTTGCTGCACTCTGCTGGCCGCCCTCTGTTTGCCGCCCTCTGTTAGCGTCAATCTGTATGCCGCCCCATGTTTGGAGCCCTCTGTTTGCCACCCACTGTTTGTTGCAATGTGTTTGCCGCCCTCTATTTGCTGCCCTCTGTCTGCTGCCCTCTGTTTGGGCCCTCTGTTTATCGCCTCTGTGTGCCACTCTCTGTTTTCCGCCCTCTGTTTGCCACCCTCTGTTTGTGGCCCCTCTGCTTGCCACCCTCTGTTTGCCGCCCTCTGAATGGGGCCCGCTGTTTGCCTGCTTCTGTTTGCTGCCCTCTGTTTGCCGCCCTCTGTTTGCCATCCTCTGCTTGCTGCACTCTGTTTGGGGTACTCTGTTTGCCGCCCTCTGTTTGCCACCCTCCGTTTGTGGCCCACTGTTTGCCGCCTTATGTTTGCCGCCCTCTGTTTGGTGCTCTCTGTTTGTGGCTCTCTGTTTGCCGTCCTCTTTTTGCCGCCCTCTGTTTGCCGCTCTCTCTTTGCAACCCTCTGTTTGCAGCCCTCTGTTTGCTGCGCTCTGCTTGCCGCCCGCTGTTTGCCACCTCCCGTTTGGGTACCTCTGTTTGCCACCCTCTGACTACCGCCCTCGGTTTGTCGCCCTCTGTTTGCTGCACTATGTTTGCTGCCCTCTGTTAATTGCACTCTGATTGGGACCCTCTGTTTCGGGCCCTCGGTTTGCCGCCCTCTGTTTCGGGTCCTGTGTTTGCTGCCCTCTGTTTGCGCCCACTGTTTGCAGCCCTCTGTTTGCCACGCTCTATTTGCCACCCTCTGTTTGCTGCCCTCTGTTTGGGTCCTTTGTTTGCGGCCCTCTGTTTGCCGGCCTCTGTTTGCCCCTCTCTGTTTGCCGCCCTCTCTTTGCCGCCCTCTGTTTGCAGCCCTCTGTTTGCCGCGGTCTGTTTGCGGCCCTCTATTTGCTGCCCTCTGTTTGGGGCCTTTGTTTGCCACCCTCTGCTTGCCGCCATCTGTATTCCGCCCACTGTTTGCCCCCCTCTGTATGCCGCCCTCTGCTTGCCTCCCTCTGTTGTTGCCCTCTTTTTGCCGCACTCTGTTTGGGGCCCTCTGTTTGTGGCCCTCTGTTTGCCGCCCTCTGTTTGCCACCCTCTCTATGCTGCCCTTAGTTTGGGTCCCTCTGTTTGGGGCCCTCTGTTTGCCGCCCTCTGTTATTGCCCTCTGTTTGCGGCCATCTCTTTGGGGCCCTCTTTTTGCCGCCCTCTGTTTGCCACCCTCTGTTTCCCGCCGTCTGTTTGGGGCCCTCTCTTTGCTGCCCTCTGTTTGGGGCCCTCTGTTTGCCACCTTCACTTTGCCACCCTCTGATCACCGCCTTCTGTTTGAGGCCCTCTGTTTGCTGCCCTCTGTTTCCGCCCACTCTTTACTGCGCTCTGCTTGGGTCCCTCTGTTTGGGCCCTTTGTTGCCGCCCACTGTTTGACGCCCACTGTTTGACGCCCTCTGTTTGCCGACCTCTGTTTGCCGCCCTCTGTTTGCCGCCCTCTGTTTGCCCCCCTCTGTTTGCCGCCCTCTGTTTCCTGCCCTCTGTTTGCCACCCTCTGTTTGCCGCCCTCTGTTTTCCGCCTTCTGTTTGCGGCCCTCTGTTTGCCCCCCCCCCCGGACCTCTGTTTGCCGGCCTCTGTTTGCCGCTCTCTTTGCCGCACTCTGTTTGCCGGGCTCCGTAAACCGCCCTCTGTTTGCGGCCCTCTGTTTGGGCCCCGCTGTTTGCCGCCCTCTGTTTGCCGCCCTCTGTTTGTCGCCTTCTGTTTGCAGCCCTCTGTTTGCCGCCCTCTGTTTGCCGCCTTCTGTTTGATTCCCTCTGTTTGCTGCCCTCTGTTTGCCGCCCTCTGTTTGCCGGGCTCCGTAAACCGCCCTCTGTTTGCAGCGCACTGTTTGCCGCCCACTGATACTACCCTCAGTTTGGGGCCCTTTGTTTGCCGCCCTCGGTTTGCCACCCTCTGTTTTTGGCCCTCTGTTTGCCACCCTCTGTTTCCTGCACTCTTTTCGCCTCCTTCTGTTTTCCGCCCTCTGTTTGCCGTCTTCTGTTTGGGGCCCTCTGTTTCCCGCCCTCTGTTTGCCGGCCCTCTGTTTGCTGCCCTCTGTTTAGGGCCCTCTGTTTGCTGCCCTCTGTTTGCTGCCCTCTGTTTGGGTCCCTCTGTTTGCTGCCCTCTGTTTGCCACCCTCTGTTTGCCATCCTCTTTTTGCCTCCCTCTGTTTGCCACCCTCTGTTTGCCGCCCTCTGTTTGCCCCCCTCTGTTTTCCGCTCTCTGTTTGGGGCCCTCTGTTTCCTGCCCTCTGCTTGCCACCCGCTGTTTGCTGCCCTCTGTTTGGGCCCAATGTTTGCCGCCCTCTGTTTGTCCCCATTTGTCTGCTGCCCTCTGTTTTCCGCCCTCTGTTTGGGGCCCTCTGTTTGCCGCTCTCTGTTTGCCGCCCGCTGTTTGCCGCCCTCTGTTTGTCGCCTTCTGTTTGCCGCCCTCTGTTTGGCGGTCTCTGTTTGCCGCCTTCTGTTTGAGTCCCTCTGTTTGCTGCCCTCTCTTTGCCGCCCTCTGTTTGCAGCCCACTGATACTGCCCTCAGTTTGGGGCCCTCTGTTTGCCGCCCTCGGTTTGCCGCCCTCTGTTTTTGGCCCTCTGTTTGCCACCCTCTGTTTGCTGCACTCTTTTCGCCTCCATCTGTTTGGGGCCCTCTGTTTCCCGCCCTCTGTTTACCGCCCTCTGCTGGCGCCCTCTGTTTGCCTCCCTCTGTTTGCCGCCCACTATTTTCTGCCCTCTGTTTGCAGCCCTCTGTTTGCCGCCCTTTGTTTGTCACAGTTCTGTTTGCTGCTTTCAGTTTGCCGCCCCCTGTTTGCAGCCCTCTGTTTGCCGCGCTCTGTTTGTCACGGTTCTGTTTGCTGCTTTCAGTTTGCCACCCCCTGTTTGCCGCACTCTGTCTGCCGCCCTCTGTTTGCCACCCCCTGTTTGCCGCCCTCTGTTTGGGGCCCTCTTTTTGCCTCCCTCTTTTTTGGGCCCTCTGTTTGCCACCTTCTGTTTGCCGCCCTCTGGGTAGGAGGAGGCGGGTAGATTGGGGGGTTAATGGAAAAATTTAGGGTTTTGAGGCGGAAAATGTGTTAA
>JAGIQG010000369.1:0-34875 GCA_024679065.1 Sphyrna mokarran
AGAGAGTGCGCGCATGTGAGAGAGAGAGTGCGCGCGTGAGAGAGAGAGAGAGTGCGCGCGTGAGAGAGAAAGAGACAGTGCGCGCATGAGAGAGAGAGAGAATGCGCGCGTCAGAGAGAAATTGCGCGCGTTGGAGAGAGAGAGAGAGTGCGCGCGTGAGAGAGCGAGAGAGTGCGCGCTTGAGAGAGAGAGAGAGTGCGCGTGAGAGAGAGAGTGCGCGCGTGAGAGAGAGAGAGAGTGCGCGCCTGAGAGAGAGAGAGAGTGCGCGCCAGAGAGAGAGACAGTGTGCGTCTGAGAGAGAGAGTGCGCGCGTGAGAGAGAGAGAGAGTGCGCGCCTGAGAGAGAGAGAGAGAGTGCGCGCCTGAGAGAGAGACAGTGTGCGTCTGAGAGAGAGAGTGCGCGCATGAGAGAGAGAGAGTGCGCGCGTGAGAGAGAGAGAGTGCGCGCAGAGAGAGAGAGAGTGCGTGCGTGAGAGAGAGAGAGAGTGCGGGCGTGAGAGAGAGAGAGTGCGCGCATGAGAGAGAGAGACGTGCGCGCGTGAGAGAGAGAGTGCGCGCGTGAGAGAGAGAGAGAGTGCGCGCGTGACAGAGAGTGCGCGCCTGAGAGAGAGAGAGAGAGAGTGCGCGCATGAGAGAGAGAGAGAGTGCGCGCCTGAGAGAGAGAGAGAGTGCGCGCGTGGAGAGAGAGAGAGTGCGCGCATGAGAGGAGAGAGTGTGCGCGCGGAGAGAGAGAGTGCGCGCGTGAGAGAGAGAGAGTGCGCGCGTGACAGAGAGAGAGAGTGCGCGCGTGAGAGAGAGAGAGAGTGCGCACGTGAGAGAGAGAGTGCACGCGTGAGAGAGAGAGAGTGCGCGCGTGAGAGAGAGAGAGTGCGCGCGTGAGAGAGAGAGAGTGCGCGCGTGTGAGAGAGAGAGACAGTGCGCACATGAGAGAGAGAGAGAATGCGCGCGTCAGTGAGAAAGTGCGCGCGATGGAGAGAGAGAGAGTGCGTGCGTGAGAGAGAGAGAGAGTGCGCGCGTGAGAGAGAGAGAGAGTGCGCGCGTGAGAGAGAGAGAGTGCACGTGTGTGAGAGAGAGAGTGCGCGCGTGAGAGAGAGAGTGCGCGCGTGAGAGAGAGAGAGAAAGTGCGCGCATGAGAGAGAGAGAGAATGCGCGCGTCAGAGAGAAAGTGCGCGCGTTGGAGAGTGAGAGAGTGCGTGCGTGAGAGAGAGTGCGCACGTGAGAGAGAGAGAGTGCGCACCTGAGAGAGAGAGAGTGCGTGCCTGAGAGCGAGAGAGAGTGTGCGCGTGAGAGAGAGAGAGAGTGCGCGCGTGAGAGAGAGAATGCGCGCGTGAGAGAGTGAGAGAGAGTGCGCGTGTGAGAGAGAGAGAGAGTGCACGCGTGAGAGAGAGAGAGAGACTGCGCGCGTGAGAGAGAGAGTGCGTGCGCGTGTCAGAGAGAGAGAGATTGCGCGCCTGAGAGAGTGAGAGAGAGTGCGCGTGTGAGAGAGAGAGTGCGCGCGTTAGAGAAAGAGAGTGCGCACGTGAGAGAGAGAGAGTGCGCGCGTGTGAGAGAGAGAGTGCGCGCGTGAGAGAGAGAGAGAGTGCGCGCGTGAGAGAGAGAGAGACAGTGCGCGCATGAGAGAGACAGAGAATGCGCGCGTCAGAGAGAAAGTGCGCGCGATGGAGAGAGAGAGAGTGCGTGCGTGAGAGAGAGAGAGAGTGCGCGCGTGAGAGAGAGAGAGTGCGCGCGTGAGAGAGAGAGTGCGCGCGTGACAGAGAGAGAGAGAGTGCGTGTGTCAGAGAGAGAGAGAGTGCGCACGTGAGAGAGAGAGAGTGCGCGCACGAAGAGAGAGAGAGTGCGTGCGTGAGAGGAGAGAGAGAGAGTGCGCGCGTGCGAGAGAGAGAGTGCGCGCGTGAGAGAGAGAGAGAGTGCGCACGCGAGAGAGAGAGTGTGCGCATGAGAGAGAGAGTGCGCACGTGAGGGAGAGGAGAGAGTGCGTGCGTGAGAGAGAGAGAGAGTGCGCGCGTGAGAGAGAGAGAGAGTGCGCGCGTGAGAGAGAGAGAGTGCACGTGTGTGAGAGAGAGTGCGCGCGTGAGAGAGAGAGAGAGTGCGCGCGTGAGAGAGAGAGAGACAGTGCGTGCATGAGAGAGAGAGAGAATGCGCGCGTCAGAGAGAAAGTGCGCACGTTGGAGAGTGAGAGAGTGCGTGCGTGAGAGAGAGTGCGCACGTGAGAGAGTGCGCACCTGAGAGAGAGAGAGTGCGTGCCTGAGAGAGAGAGAGTGTGTGAGAGAGAGAGAGAGTGCACGCGTGAGAGAGAGAGACTGCGCGCGTGAGAGAGAGAGAGAGTGCGTGCGTGAGAGAGAGAGAGTGCGCACGTGAGAGAGAGAGAGAGAGTGCGCGTGTCAGAGAGAGAGAGAGTGCGCGCCTGAGAGAGTGAGAGAGAGTGCGCGTGTGAGAGAGAGAGAGAGTGCGCGCGTTAGAGAAAGAGAGTGCGCACGTGAGAGAGAGAGAGATTGCGCGCGTGAGAGAGAGAGAGAGTGCGCACGTGAGAGAGAGAGAGTGCGCGCGTGAGAGAGAGAGAGTGCGCGCGTGAGAGAGAGAGAGTGCGCGCGTGTGAGAGAGAGAGTGCGCACGTGAGAGAGAGAGTGCGCGCGTGCGAGAGAGAGAGACAGTGCGCGCATGAGAGAGAGAGAGGATGCGCGCGTCAGAGAGAAAGTGCGCGCGTTGGAGAGAGAGAGAGTGCGCGCGTGAGAGAGCGAGAGAGTGCGCGCTTGAGAGCGAGAGAGAGTGCGCGCCTGAGAGAGAGAGAGTGCGCGCGCGAGAGAGAGAGAGTGCGCACGTGAGAGAGAGAGAGAGTGCGTGCGTGATAGAGAGAGAGAGTGCGGGCGTGAGAGAGAGAGAGTGCGCACCTGAGAGAGAGAGTGCGCGCCGGAGAGAGAGAGTGTGCGCGTGAGAGAGTGTGTGTGCGTGAGAGAGAGAGAGAGTGCGCGCGTGTGAGAGAGAGACAGTGCGCTCCTGAGAGAGAGAGAGTGCGCGCATGAGAGAGAGAGAGAGTGCGCGCATGAGAGAGAGAGAGTGTGCGCGCGTGAGAGAGAGAGTGCGCGCGTGAGAGAGAGAGAGAGTGCGCGCACGAGAGGGAGAGAGCCTGCGCGCGTCAGAGAGAGAGAGAGTGAGCGCGCGCGCGAGAGAGAGTGCGCGCTTCAGAGAGAGAGAGAGTGCATGCACGTGAGAGAGAGAGAGTGCGCGCGTGAGAGAGAGAGAGTGCGCGCGTGAGAGAGAGAGAGAGTGCGCACGTGACAAGAGAGAGATAGCGCGCGCGAGAGAGAGAGAGAGTGCGCGCGTGAGAGAGAAAGTGCGCGCGTGAGAGAGAGAGAGTGCGCGCGTGAGAGAGAGAGAGTGCGCGCGTGAGAGAGAGAGAGAGTGCGCGCGTGAGAGAGAGAGAGTGCGCGTGAGAGAGAGAGAGAGTGCGCGCGTGAGAGAGAGAGAGAGACAGTGCGGGCATGAGAGAGAGAGAGAATGCGCGCGTCAGAGAGAAAGTGCGCGCGATGGAGAGAGAGAGAGTGCGTGCGTGAGAGAGAGAGAGAGTGCGCGCGTGAGAGAGAGAGAGTGCGCGCGTGAGAGGAGAGAGAGTGCGCGCCTGAGAGAGAGAGAGACAGTGCGCGCATGAGAGAGAGAGAGAATGCGCGCGTCAGAGAGAAAGTGCGCGCGTTGCGAGTGAGAGAGTGCGTGCGTGAGAGAGAGTGTGCACGTGAGAGAGAGAGAGAGTGCGCACCTGAGAGAGAGAGAGTGCGCGCCTGAGAGAGAGAGAGAGTGTGCGCGTGAGAGAGAGAGAGTGCGCGCGTGAGAGAGAGAGAGTGCGCGCGTGAGAGAGAGAGAGAGTGCGCGCCTGAGAGAGAGAGAGTGCGCGCGTGAGAGAGAGAGAGTGCGCGCGTGAGAGAGAGAGAGTGCGCGCGTGAGAGAGAGAGAGAGTGCGCGCGTCAGAGAGAAAGTGCGCGCGTGAGAGAGAGAGAGAGTGCGCGCGTGAGAGAGAGAGAGAGTGCGCGCGTGAGAGAGAGAGAGTGCGCGCGTGAGAGAGAGAGAGAGTGTGCGCGTGAGAGAGAGAGAGAGTGCGCGCGTGAGAGAGAGAGTGCGCGCGTGAGAGAGTGAGAGAGAGTGCGCGTGTGAGAGAGAGAGAGAGTGCGCGCGTGAGAGAGAGAGAGAGTGCGCGCGTGAGAGAGAGAGAGAGTGCGCGCGTGAGAGAGAGAGAGTGCGCGCGTGAGAGAGAGAGAGAGTGCGCGCGTGAGAGAGAGAGAGTGCGCGCGTGAGAGAGAGAGAGTGCGCGCGTGAGAGACAGAGAGAGTGCGCGTGTGAGAGAGAGATAGAGTGCACGCGTGAGAGAGAGAGTGCGCGCGTGAGAGAGAGTGCACGCGTGAGAGAGAGAGAAGTGCGCGCATGAGAGAGAGAGAGAGTGCGCGCGTGAGAGAGAGAGTGCGCGCGTTGGAGAGAGAGAGAGTGCGCGCGTGAGAGAGAGAGAGAGAGTGCGCGCGTGAGAGAGAGAGAGAGTGCGCGCGTGAGAGAGAGAGAGTGCGCGCGTGAGAGAGAGAGAGAGTGCGCGCGTGAGAGAGAGAGAGAGTGCGCGCGTGAGAGAGAGAGAGAGTGCGCGCCTGAGAGAGAGAGAGAGTGCGCGCGAGAGAGAGAGAGAGTGCGCACGTGAGAGAGAGAGAGAGTGCGCGCGTGAGAGAGAGAGAGAGTGCGCGCGTGAGAGAGAGAGAGTGCGCGCCTGAGAGAGAGAGTGCGCGCCTGAGAGAGAGAGTGCGCGCGTGAGAGAGTGTGTGTGCGTGAGAGAGAGAGAGAGTGCGCGCGTGTGAGAGAGAGAGAGTGCGCGCGTGAGAGAGAGAGAGTGCGCGCATGAGAGAGAGAGAGAGTGCGCGCATGAGAGAGAGAGAGTGTGCGCGTGTGAGAGAGAGAGTGCGCGCGTGAGAGAGAGAGAGAGTGCGCGCGTGAGAGAGAGAGAGTGCGCGCATGAGAGAGAGAGAGAGTGCGCGCGTGGGAGAGAGAGAGTGCGCGCGTGAGAGAGAAGAGAGTGCGCGCGTGAGAGAGAGAGAGAGTGTGCACGTGAGAGAGAGAGAGAGTGCGCTTGAGAGAGAGAGTGCGCCGTGAGAGAGAGAGAGTGCGCGCGTGAGAGAGAGAGAGTGCGCGCATGAGAGAGAGAGAGAGTGCGCGCATGAAGAGAGAGAGTGTGCGCGTGTGAGAGAGAGAGTGCGCGCGTGAGAGAGAGAGAGAGTGCGCGCGTGAGAGAGAGAGAGTGCGCGCATGAGAGAGAGAGAGTGCGCGCGTGAGAGAGAGAGAGAGTGCGCGCGTGAGAGAGAGAGAGTGCGCGCGTGAGAGAGGAGAGAGTGCGCGCGAGAGAGAGAGAGAGTGCGCCGGAGAGAGAGAGAGAGTGCGCGCGTGAGAGAGAGAGAGAGTGCGGGCGTGAGAGAGAGAGAGTGCGCACCTGAGAGAGAGAGTGCGCGCCCGAGAGAGAGAGTGTGCGCGTCAGAGAGTGTGTCTGCGTGAGAGAGAGAGAGAGTGCGCGCGTGTGAGAGAGAGACAGTGCGCTCCTGAGAGAGAGAGAGTGCGCGCATGAGAGAGAGAGAGAGTGCGCGCATGAGAGAGAGAGAGTGTGCGCGTGTGAGAGAGAGAGTGCGCGCGTGAGAGAGAGAGAGAGTGCGCGCGTGAGAGAGAGAGAGTGCGCGCATGAGAGAGAGAGAGAGTGCGCGCGTGGGAGAGAGAGAGTACGCACGTGAGAGAGAAGAGAGTCCGCGCGTGAGAGAGAGAGTGTGCACGTGAGAGAGAGAGAGAGTGCGCTTAAGAGGGAGAGAGTGCGCGCGTGGGAGAGAGGGAGGGAGTGCGCGCGTGAGAGAGAGAGAGTGCGCGCACGAGAGGGAGAGAGCCTGCGCGCGTCAGAGAGAGAGAGAGTGAGCGCGCGCGCGAGACAGAGTGCGTACTTCAGAGAGAGAGAGAGTGCGCGCACATGAGAGAGAGAGAGTGCGCGCGTGAGAGAGAGAGTGCGCGCGTGAGAGAGAGAGAGACAGTGCACGCGTGAGAGAGAGAGTGCGCACGTGACAGAGAGAGAGAGAGTGCGCGTGAGAGAGAGAGAGTGCGCACGTGAGAGAGAGAGAGAGTGTGTGCACACGTGCGAGAGAGAGAGTGCACGCGTGAGAAAGAGAGAGAGTGCGTGCGCGAGAGAGAGAGTGTGCGCATGAGAGAGAGAGTGCGCACGTGAGGGAGAGAGAGAGAGTGCGCGCGCGCGAGAGAGAGTGTGCGCATGGGAGAGAGAGTGCGCGCGTGAGAAAGAGAGAGAGTGCGCGCATGAGAGAGAGAGAGAATGCACGCATGAGAGAGAGAGAGTGCACGCGTGAGAGAGAGAGAGAGTGCGCGCGTGAGAGAGAGAGAGTGCGCGCGTGAGAGAGAGAGAGAGTGCGCGCGTGAGAGAGAGAGAGTGCGCGCGTGAGAGAGAGAGTGCGCGCGTGAGAGAGAGAGTGCGCGCCTGAGAGAGAGAGAGAGTGCGCGCATGAGAGAGAGAGAGAGTGCGCGCCTGAGAGAGAGAGAGAGTGCGCGCATGAGAGAGAGAGAGTGCGCGCATGAGAGAGAGAGAGTGTGCGCGCGTGAGAGAGAGAGTGCGCGCGTGAGAGAGAGAGAGAGTGCGCACGTGACGAGAGAGAGAGTGCGCGCGTGAGAGAGAGAGAGAGTGCGCACGTGAGAGAGGAGAGTGCACGCGTAGAGAGAGAGAGTGCGCGCGTGAGAGAGAGAGAGTGCGCGCGTGTGAGAGAGAGAGTGCGCGCGGTAGAGAGAGAGAGTGCGCGGTGAGAGAGAGAGAGAGTGCGCGCGTGAGAGAGAGAGAGACAGTGCGCGCATGAGAGAGAGAGAGAATGCGCGCGTCAGAGAGAAAGTGCGCGCATGGAGAGAGAGAGAGTGCGTGCGTGAGAGAGAGAGAGAGTGCGCGCGTGAGAGAGAGAGAGTGCGCGCGTGAGAGAGAGAGAGTGCCGACGTGTGTGAGAGAGAGAGTGCGCGCGTGAGAGAGAGAGAGACAGTGCGCGCATGAGAGAGAGAGAGAATGCGCGCGTCACAGAGAAAGTGCGCGCGTTGGAGAGTGAGAGAGTGCGTGCGTGAGAGAGAGAGAGAGTGCGCACCTGAGAGAGAGAGAGTGCGTGCCTGAGAGCGAGAGAGAGTGTGCGCGTGAGAGAGAGAGAGAGTGCGCGCGTGAGAGAGAGAGTGCGCGCATGAGAGAGTGAGAGAGAGTGCGCGTGTGAGAGAGAGAGAGAGTGCACGCGTGAGAGAGAGAGACTGCGCGCGTGAGAGAGAGAGAGAGTGCGTGCGTGAGAGAGAGAGAGTGCGCACGTGAGAGAGAGAGAGAGAGTGCGCGTGTCAGAGAGAGAGAGAGTGCGCACGTGAGAGAGTGAGAGAGAGTGCACGTGTGAGAGAGAGAGAGAGTGCGCGTGTTAGAGAAAGAGAGTGCGCACGTGAGAGAGAGAGAGATTGCGCGCGTGAGAGAGAGAGAGAGTGCGCACGTGAGAGAGAGAGTGCGCGCATGAGAGAGAGAGAGTGCGCGCATGAGAGAGAGAGAGTGCGCGCGTGAGAGAGAGAGTGCGCGCGTGTGAGAGAGAGAGTGCGCACGTGAGAGAGAGTGCGCGCGTGAGAGAGAGAGAGACAGTGCGCGCATGAGAGAGAGGATGCGCGCGTCAGAGAGAAAGTGCGCGCGTTGGAGAGAGAGAGAGTGCGCGCGTGAGAGAGCGAGAGAGTGCGCGCTTGAGAGAGAGAGAGTGCGCGCCTGAGAGCGAGAGAGAGTGCGCGCCTGAGAGAGAGACAGTGTGCGTCTGAGAGAGAGAGTGCGCGCGTGAGAGAGAGAGAGATTGCGCGCCTGAGTGAGAGACAGTGTGCGTCTGAGAGAGAGAGGGTGCGCGTGAGAGAGTGCGCGCATGTGAGAGAGAGAGAGTGCGCGTGTGAGAGAGAGAGTGCGCGCGTGAGAGAGAGAGAGAGAGAGTGCGCGCGTGAGAGAGGGAGAGAGAGTGCGCACGTGAGAGAGAGAGAGAGTGTGCGCCTGAGAGAGAGAGAGAGAGTGCGCGCGCGAGAGAGAGAGAGTGCGCGCGTGAGAGAGAGAGAGTGCGCGCGTGAGAGAGAGAGAGAGTGCGCGCTTGAGAGAGTGAGAGAGTGAGAGAGTGCGCGCGTTAGAGAAAGAGAGTGCGCACGTGAGAGAGAGAGGGATTGCGCGCGTGAGAGAGAGAGAGACTGCGCGCGTGTGAGAGAGAGAGTGCGTGCGTGAGAGAGAGAGAGAGTGCGCGCGTGAGAGAGAAAGAGACAGTGCGCGCATGAGAGAGAGAGAGAATGCGCGCGTCAGAGAGAAATTGCGCGCGTTGGAGAGAGAGAGAGAGTGCGCGCGTGAGAGAGCGAGAGAGTGCGCGCTTGAGAGAGAGAGAGAGTGCACGCCTGAGAGAGAGAGAGAGAGAGTGCGCGCCTGAGAGAGAGACAGTGTGCGTCTGAGAGAGAGAGTGCGCGCGTGAGAGAGAGAGAGTGTGCGCCTGAGAGAGAGGGAGAGTGCACGCCAGAGAGAGAGACAGTGTGCGTCTGAGAGAGAGAGTGCGCGCGTGAGAGAGAGAGAGAGTGCGCGCCTGAGAGAGAGAGAGAGAGTGCGCGCCTGAGAGAGAGACAGTGTGCGACTGAGAGAGAGAGTGCGCGCGTGAGAGAGAGAGAGTGCGCGCGTGAGAGAGAGAGAGAGTGCGCGCGAGAGAGAGAGAGAGAGAGAGAGAGAGTGCGTGCGTGAGAGAGAGAGAGAGTCCGGGCGTGAGAGAGAGAGAGTGCGCACCTGAGAGAGAGAGTGCGCGCCTGAGAGAGAGAGTGTGCGCGTGAGAGAGTATGTGTGCGTGAGAGAGAGAGAGAGTGCGCGCATGTGAGAGAGAGACAGTGCGCTCCTGAGAGAGAGAGAGTGCGCGCATGAGAGAGAGAGTGCGCGCATGAGATAGAGAGAGAGAGAGTGCGTGCGTGAGAGAGAGAGAGTGCACGTGTGTGAGAGCGAGTGCGCGCGTGAGAGAGAGAGAGAGTGCGCGCGTGAGAGAGAGAGAGACAGTGCGTGCATGAGAGAGAGAGAGAATGTGCGCGTCAGAGAGAAAGTGCGCACGTTGGAGAGTGAGAGAGTGCGTGCGTGTGAGAGAGTGCGCACGTGAGAGAGAGAGAGTGCGCACCTGAGAGAGAGAGAGTGCGTGCCGGAGAGCGAGAGAGAGTGTGCGCGTGAGAGAGAGAGAGAGTGCGCGCGTGAGAGAGAGAGTGCGCGCGTGAGAGAGAGAGGAAGTGCGCGTGTGAGGGAGAGAGAGAGTGCACGCGTGAGAGAGAGAGAGAGACTGCGCGCGTGAGAGAGAGAGAGAGTGCGTGCGTGAGAGAGAGAGAGTGCGCGCGTGAGAGAGAGAGAGAGAGTGCGCATGTCAGAGAGAGAGAGAGTGCGCGCCTGAGAGAGTGAGAGAGAGTGCGCGTGTGAGAGAGAGAGAGAGTGCGCGCGTTAGAGAAAGAGAGTGCGCACGTGAGAGAGAGAGAGATTGCGCGCGTGAGAGAGAGAGAGAGAATGCGCACGTGAGAGAGAGAGAGTGCGCGCATGAGAGAGAGAGAGTGCGCGCATGAGAGAGAGAGAGTGCGCGCGTGAGAGAGAGAGAGTGCGCGCGTGTGAGAGAGAGAGTGCGCACGTGAGAGAGAGAGTGCGCGCGTGCGAGAGAGAGAGACAGTGCGCGCATGAGAGAGAGAGAGGATGCGCGCGTCAGAGAGAAAGTGCGCGCGTTGGAGAGAGAGAGAGTGCGCGCGTGAGACAGCGAGAGAGTGCGCGCTTGAGAGAGAGAGAGTGCGCGCCTGAGAGCGAGAGAGAGTGCGCGCCTGAGAGACAGTGTGCGTCTGAGAGAGAGAGTGCGCGCGTGAGAGAGAGAGAGAGTGCGCGCCTGAGAGAGAGAGAGAGAGAGAGAGTGCGCGCGTGAGTGAGAGAGAGTGTGCGTGTGAGAGAGAGAGTGCGCGCGTGAGAGAGAGAGTGCGCGCACGCGAGAGAGAGAGAGTGCGCACGTGAGAGAGAGAGAGAGAGTGCGCGCGTGAGAGAGAGTGCGCCCGTGAGAGAGAAGAGAGAGAGAGTGCGCGCGTGAGAGATGGAGAGAGAGTGCGCGCGTGAGAGAGAGAGAGAGTGCGCGCGTGAGAGAGAGAGAGAGTGCGCGCGCGAGAGAGAGAGTGCGCGCGCGAAGAGAGAGAGAGAGAGAGTGCGCGCGTGAGAGATGGAGAGAGAGTGCGCGCGTGAGAGAGAGAGAGAGTGCGCGCCTGAGAGAGAGAGAGAGTGCGCGCGCGAGAGAGAGAGTGCGCGCGTGAGAGAGAGAGAGAGTGCACGCGTGAGAGAGAGAGTGCGCACGTGAGAGAGTGAGAGAGAGTGCGCGTGTGAGAGAGAGAGAGTGCACGCATGAGAGAGAGAGAGTGCGCGCGTGAGAGAGAGAGAGAATGCGCGCGTGAGAGAGAGAGAGACTGCGCGTGAGAGAGAGAGAGAGAGTGCGCGCGTGAGAGAGAGAGAGAGCGCGCGTTAGTGAGAGAGAGAGTGCGCACCTGAGAGAGAGAGAGAGTGCGCGCATGAGAGAGAGAGTACGCGCGTGAGAGAGATAGATAGTGCATGCGTGAGAGAGAGAGAGAGTGCGCGCGTGAGAGAGAGAGAGTGCGCGCGCGACAGAGAGAGTGAGTGCGCATGTGAGAGCGAGAGAGAGTGTGCGCGTGGGAGAGAGAGAGTGCGCGCGTGAGAGAGAGAGAGAGTGCGCGCATGAGAGAGAGAGAGAGTGCGCGCGTGAGACAGAGAGAGTGCGCACGTGAGAGAGAGAGAGTGCGCGCATGAGAGAGAGAGAGAGTGCGCGCGTGAGAGAGAGAGAGTGCGCGCGTTAGAGAGAGAGAGAGTGCGCACCTGAGAGAGAGAGAGTGCATGCATGAGAGAGAGAGTGCGCGCGTGAGAGAGATAGAGAGTACATGCGTGAGAGAGAGAGAGAGTGCGCGCGTGAGAGAGAGTGAGTGCGCGCACGACAGAGAGAGTGAATGCGCACGTGAGAGCGAGAGAGAGTGCGCGCGTGGGAGAGAGAGAGTGCGCGCGTGAGATAGAGAGAGAGTGCGCGCATGAGAGAGAGAGAGTACGCGAGTGAGAGAGGGAGAGAATGCGCGCGTGAGAGGGAGAGAGTGCGTGCAGGAGAGCGAGAGAGAGAGTGCGCGCGTGAGAGAGAGAGAGAGTGCGCGCGTGAGAGAGAGAGAGCGCGCGCACGGGAGAGAGAGAGTGCGCGCGTGAGAGAGAGAGAGAGTGCACGCGTGAGTGAGAGTGAGAGTGCGCACGTGAGAGAGGGAGAGAATGCGCGCGTGAGAGAAAGAGAGAGTGCGCGCGTAAGAGAGTGGGTGCGCGCGTGAGAGAGAGAGTGCGCGCGTGAGAGAGAGAGAGAGTGCGCACCTGAGAGAGAATGCGCGCATGAGAGAGAGAGAGTGCGCGCACAAGAGAGAGAGAGCGCGCGTGAGAGAGAGAGAGAGTGCGCGCGTGAGAGAGAGAGAGTGCGCGCCGGAGAGAGAGAGAGAGTGCGCGCCTGAGAGAGTGCGCGCGTGAGAGAGAGTGTGTGCGTGAGAGAGAGAGAGAGTGCGCGCGTGTGAGAGAGAGACTGTGCGCACCTGAGAGAGATAGAGTGCGCGCATGAGAGAGAGAGAGTGTGTGTGTGAGAGAGAAAGAGAGTGCGCGCGTGAGAGAGAGAGAGTGCGCGCGTGAGAGAGAGAGAGTGCACGCGTGAGAGAGAGAGTGTGCGCGTGAGAGAGTGTGTGTGCGTGAGAGAGAGAGAGTGCGCGCGTGTGAGAGAGAGACAGTGCGCTCCTGAGAGAGAGAGAGTGCGCGCATGAGAGAGAGAGAAAGAGTGCGCGCATGAGAGAGGGAGAGTGTGCGCGCGTGAGAGAGAGAGTGCGCGCGTGAGAGAGAGAGAGAGTGCGCGCGTGAGAGAGAGAGAGAGTGCGCACGTGGGAGAGAGAGAGTACGCACGTGAGAGAGAAGAGAGTCCACGCGTGAGAGAGAGAGAGTGCGCTTAAGAGAGAGAGAATGCGCGCGTGGGAGAGAGGGAGGGAGTGCGCGCGTGAGTGAGAGAGAGTGCGCGCACGTGAGAGAGAGAGAGTGCGCGCGTGAGGGAGGGAGAGAGAGTGCGCGCGTGAGAGAGAGAGAGGGTGCGTGCCTGAGAGGGAGAGAGTGCGCGCGTGGGAGAGAGGGAGGGAGTGCGCGCGTGAGAGAGAGTGCGCGCACGAGAGGGAGAGAGCCTGCGCGCGTCAGAGAGAGAGAGAGTGAGCGCGCGCGCGAGACAGAGTGCGTGCTTCAGAGAGAGAGAGAGTGCGCGCACGTGAGAGAGAGAGAGTGCGCGCGTGAGAGAGAGAGTGCGCGCGTGAGAGAGAGAGAGACAGTGCACGCGTGAGAGAGAGAGTGCGCGCATGAGAGAGTGAGAGAGAGTGCGCGTGTGAGAGAGAGAGAGAGTGCATGCGTGAGAGAGAGAGAGTGCGCGCGTGAGAGAGAAAGTGCGCGCGTGAGAGAGAGAGAGTGCGCGCATGAGAGAGAGAGAGCGCGGAGAGAGAGAGTGCGCGCGTGAGAGAGAGAGAGTGCGCATGAGAGAGAGAGAGAGTGCGCGCGTGAGAGAGAGAGAGAGTGCGCGCTGAGAGAGAGAGAGTGCGCACCTGAGAGAGAGAGAGTGCGCGCGTGAGAGAGAGAGAGAGTGCGCGCGTGAGAGAGAGAGAGAGTGCGCGTGAGAGAGAGAGAGTGCGCGCGTGAGAGAGAGAGAGAGAGTGCGCGCGTGAGAGAGAGAAGAGTGCGCGCGTGA
The DNA here is from genome assembly GCA_024679065.1 of Sphyrna mokarran. Classification (NCBI taxonomy): domain Eukaryota; kingdom Metazoa; phylum Chordata; class Chondrichthyes; order Carcharhiniformes; family Carcharhinidae; genus Sphyrna; species Sphyrna mokarran. Next base: position 12,818 of record JAGIQG010000369.1, read on the forward strand.
GAGAGAGAGAGAGTGCGCGCGTGAGAAAGAGAGTGCGCGCGTGAGAGAGAGAGAGAGTGCGCGCGTGAGAGAGAGAGAGAGTGCGCGCATGAGAAAGAGAGTGCGCGCGTGAGAGAGAGAGAGAGTGCGCGCGTGAGAGAGAGAGAGTGCGCGCGCGAGAGAGAGAGAGTGCGCGCGTGAGAGAGAGAGAGAGTGCGTGCGTGAGAGAGAGAGAGAGTGCGCGCGTGAGAGAGAGAGAGTGCGCGCGTGAGAGAGAGAGTGCGCGCGTGAGAGAGAGAGTGTGCGCGTGAGAGAGAGCGCGCCTGAGAGAGAGAGAGAGGCGCGTGAGAGAGAGAGAGAGTGCGCACGTGAGAGAGAGAGAGTGCGCGCTGAGAGAGAGAGAGTGCGCCATGAGAGAGAGAGAGTGCGCGCGTGAGAGAGAGAGAGTGCGCGCGTGGAGAGAGAGAGTGCGCACGTGAGAGAGCGAGAGAGTGCGCGCTTGAGAGAGAGAGAGTGCGCACCTGAGGCGAGAGAGAGTGCGCGCCTGATGAGAGACAGAGCGCGCTAGAGAGAGAGTGCGCGCGTGAGAGAGTGCGCGCATGAGAGAGAGAGAGTGCGCACGTGAGAGAGAGAGAGAGTGCGCGCGTGAGAGAGAGAGTGCGCGCGTGAGAGAGAGAGAGAGTGCGCGCGTGAGAGAGGGAGAGAGAGTGCGCGCGTGAGAGAGAGAGAGAGTGCACGCCTGAGAGAGAGAGAGAGAGTGCGCGCGCGAGAGAGAGAGAGTGCGCGCGTGAGAGAGAGTGCGCGCGTGAGAGAGAGAGAGAGTGCGCGCGTGAGAGACTGAGAGAGTGCGCGCGTCAGAGAAAGAGAGTGCGCACGTGAGAGAGAGAGAGATTGCGCGCGTGAGAGAGAGAGAGAGTGCGCACGTGAGAGAGAGAGAGTGCGCGCGTGAGAGAGAGAGAGTGCGCGCGTGAGAGAGAGAGTGCGCGCATGTGAGAGAGAGAGTGCGCGCGTGAGTGAGAGAGAGAGTGCACGCGTGAGAGAGAAAGAGACAGTGCGCGCATGAGAGAGAGAGAGAGTGCGCGCCTGAGAGCGAGAGAGAGTGAGCGCCTGAGAGACAGTGTGCGTCTGAGAGAGAGAGTGCGCGCGTGAGAGAGAGAGAGAGTGCGCGCCTGAGTGAGAGACAGTGTGCGTCTGAGAGAGAGAGTGCGCGTGTGAGAGAGAGAGTGCGCGCACGCGAGAGAGAGAGAGTGCGCACGTGAGAGAGAGAGAGAGTGCGCGCGTGAGAGAGAGTGCGCCCGTGAGAGAGAGAGAGAGAGTGCGCGTGTGAGAGAGAGAGTGCGCGCATGAGAGAGAGAGAGAGAGAGTGCGCGCGTGAGAGAGAGAGAGAGTGCGCGCGTGAGAGAGAGAGAGAGTGCGCGCGTGAGAGAGAGAGAGAGTGCGCGCGCGAGAGAGAGAGTGCGCGCGTGAGAGAGAGAGAGAGTGCGCGCGTGAGAGAGAGTGCGCGCGTGAGAGAGAGAGAGAGAGAGTGCGCGCGTGAGAGAGAGAGAGTGCGCGCGTGAGAGAGAGAGAGAGTGCGCGCGTGAGAGAGAGAGAGTGCGCGCGTGAGAGAGAGAGAGACTGCGCATGAGAGAGAGAGAGAGAGTGCGCGCGTGAGAGAGAGAGAGAGCGCGCGTTAGTGAGAGAGAGAGTGCGCACCTGAGAGAGAGAGTGCGCGCATGAGAGAGAGAGTGCGCGCGTGAGAGAGATAGATAGTGCATGCGTGAGAGAGAGAGAGAGTGCGCGCGTGAGAGAGAGAGAGTGCGCGCGCAACAGAGAGAGTGAGTGCGCATGTGAGAGCGAGAGAGAGTGTGTGCGTGGGAGAGAGAGAGTGCGCGCGTGAGAGAGAGAGAGAGTGCGCGCATGAGAGAGAGAGAGAGTGCGCGCGTGAGACAGAGAGAGTGCGCACGTGAGAGAGAGAGAGTGCGCGCATGAGAGAGAGAGAGAGTGCGCGCGTGAGAGAGAGAGAGTGCGCGCGTTAGAGAGAGAGAGAGTGCGCACCTGAGAGAGAGAGAGAGTGCGCGCATGAGAGAGAGAGTGCGCGCGTGAGAGAGATAGAGAGTACATGCGTGAGAGAGAGAGAGAGTGCGCGCGTGAGAGAGAGAGAGTGCGCGCACGACAGAGAGAGTGAATGCGCACGTGAGAGCGAGAGAGAGTGCGCGCGTGGGAGAGAGAGAGTGCGCGCGTGAGACAGAGAGAGAGTGCGCGCATGAGAGAGAGAGAGTACGCGAGTGAGAGAGGGAGAGAATGCGCGCGTGAGAGGGAGAGAGTGCGTGCAGGAGAGAGAGAGAGAGAGTGCGCGCGTGAGAGAGAGAGAGAGTGCGCGCGTGAAAGAGAGAGAGCGCGCGCACGGGAGAGAGAGAGTGCGCGCGTGAGAGAGAAAGAGAGTGCACGCGTGAGTGAGAGTGAGAGTGCGCACGTGAGAGAGGGAGAGAATGCGCGCGTGAGAGAAAGAGAGAGTGCGCGCGTAAGAGAGTGGGTGCGCGCGTGAGAGAGAGAGTGCGCACCTGAGAGAGAATGCGCGCATGAGAGAGAGAGAGTGCGCGCACAAGAGAGAGAGAGCGCGCGTGAGAGAGAGAGAGAGTGCGCGCGTGAGAGAGAGAGAGTGCGCGCCGGAGAGAGAGAGTGCGCGCCTGAGAGAGTGCGCGCATGAGAGAGAGTGTGTGCGTGAGAGAGAGAGAGAGTGCGCGCGTGTGAGAGAGAGACTGTGCGCACCTGAGAGAGATAGAGTGCGCGCATGAGAGAGAGAGAGAGTGTGTGTGTGAGAGAGAAAGAGAGTGCGCGCGTGAGAGAGAGAGAGTGCGCGCGTGAGAGAGAGAGAGTGCACGCGTGAGAGAGAGAGTGTGCGCGTGAGAGAGTGTGTGTGCGTGAGAGAGAGAGAGTGCGCGCGTGTGAGAGAGAGACAGTGCGCTCCTGAGAGAGAGAGAGTGCGCGCATGAGAGAGAGAGAAGAGTGCGCGCATGAGAGAGGGAGAGTGTGCGCGCGTGAGAGAGAGAGTGCGCGCGTGAGAGAGAGAGAGAGTGCGCGCGTGAGAGAGAGAGAGAGTGCGCGCGTGAGAGAGAGAGAGTGCGCACATGAGAGAGAGAGAGTGCGCACGTGGGAGAGAGAGAGTACGCACGTGAGAGAGAAGAGAGTCCACGCGTGAGAGAGAGAGAGTGCGCTTAAGAGAGAGAGAATGCGCGCGTGGGAGAGAGGGAGGGAGTGCGCGCGTGAGAGAGAGAGAGTGCGCGCACGTGAGAGAGAGAGAGTGCGCGCGTGAGAGAGAGAGAGTGCGCGCGTGAGAGAGAGAGTGCGCACGTGACAGAGAGAGAGAGAGTGCGTGTGTCAGAGAGAGAGAGAGTGCGCACGTGAGAGAGAGAGAGTGCGCGCACGAGAGAGAGAGAGAGTGCGTGCGTGAGAGAGAGAGAGAGTGTGCGCGCGTGCGAGAGAGAGAGTGCGCGCGTGAGAGAGAGAGAGAGTGCGCACGCGAGAGAGAGAGTGTGCGCATGAGAGAGAGAGTGCGCGCGTGAGAGAGAGAGAGAGTGCGCACGCGAGAGAGAGAGTGTGCGCATGAGAGAGAGAGTGCGCACGTGAGGGAGAGAGAGAGAGTGCGCGCGCGAGAGAGAGAGTGTGCGCATGAGAGAGAGAGTGCGCACGTGAGGGAGAGAGAGAGAGTGCGCGCGCGAGAGAGAGAGTTTGCGCATGAGAGAGAGAGTGCGCCCGTGAGAGAGAGAGAGAGAGTGCGCGCGTGAGAAAGAGAGAGAGTGCGTGCATGAGAGAGAGAGAGAATGCGCGCATGAGAGAGAGAGAGTGCGCGCATGAGAGAGAGAGAGAGAGTGCGCGCGTGAGAGAGAGAGAGTGCACGCATGAGAGAGAGAGACAGTGCGCGCGTGAGAGAGAGTGTGCGCGTGAGGAGGGAGAGAGAGTGCGCGCGTGAGAGAGAGAGAGAGTGCGCGCGTGAGAGAGAGAGAGTGCGCACGTGAGAGAGAGAGAGAGTGCGCGCGTGAGAGAGAGTGCGCGCGTGAGAGAGAGAGACAGTGCACGCATGAGAGAGAGAGAGAATGCGCGCGTCAGAGAGAAAGTGCGCGCGATGGAGAGAGAGAGTGCGTGCGTGTGAGAGAGAGAGAGAGTGCGCGTGTGAGAGAGAGAGAGAGTGCGCGCCTGAGACAGAGAGAGTGCGCGCGTGTGAGAGAGAGAGTGCGCGCGTGAGAGAGAGAGAGAGTGCGCGCGTGAGAGAGAGAGAGACAGTGCGCGCATGAGAGAGAGAGAGAATGCGCGCGTCAGAGAGAAGGTGCGCGCGTTGGAGAGTGAGAGAGTGCGTGCGTGAGAGAGAGAGAGAGTGCGCGCGTGAGAGAAAGAGTGCGCGCCTGTGAGAGAGAGAGTGCGTGCCTGAGAGAGAGAGAGAGAGTGTGCGCGTGAGAGAGAGAGAGAGTGCGCGCGTGAGAGAGTGCGCGCGTGAGAGAGTGAGAGAGAGTGCACGCGTGAGAGAGAGAGAGAGAGTGCGCACGTGAGGGAGAGAGAGAGAGTGCGCGCGCGCGAGAGAGAGTGTGCGCATGAGAGAGAGAGTGCGCCCGTGAGAGAGAGAGAGAGAGTGCGCGCGTGAGAAAGAGAGAGAGTGCGCGCATGAGAGAGAGAATGCGCGCATGAGAGAGAGAGAGTGCGCGCATGAGAGAGAGAGAGAGTGCGCGCGTGAGAGAGAGAGAGTGCGCGCATGAGAGAGAGAGACAGTGCGCGCGTGAGAGAGAGAGTGCGCGCGTGAGAGAGAGAGAGAGTGCGCGTGTGACAGAGAGTGCACGCCTGAGGAGAGAGAGAGAGTGCGCATGAGAGAGAGAGAATGTGCGCGCATGAGAGAGAGAGAGTGTGCGCGCGTGAGAGAGTGAGTGCGCGCGTGAGAGAGAGAGAGAGCGCGCGTGAGAGAGAGAGATTGCGCGCGTGTGAGAGAGAGAGTGCGCGCGTGAGAGAGAGAGAGAGTGTGCACGTGAGAGAGAGAGAGAGAGTGCGCGTGTCAGAGAGAGAGAGAGTGCGCGCGTTAGAGAAAGAGAGTGCGCACGTGAGAGAGAGAGAGTGCGCGCGTGAGAGAGAGTGCGCCCGTGAGACAGAGAGAGAGAGAGTGCGCGTGTGAGAGAGAGAGTGCGCGCGTGAGAGAGAGAGAGAGTGCGCGCGTGAGAGAGTGAGAGAGAGTGCGCGTGTGAGAGAGAGAGAGTGCGCGCGTTAGAGAAAGAGAGTGCGCACGTGAGAGAGAGAGAGAGTGCGCGCGTGAGAGAGAGTGCGCCCGTGAGACAGAGAGAGAGAGAGTGCGCGTGTGAGAGAGAGAGTGCGCGCGTGAGAGAGAGAGAGAGAGAGTGCGCGCGTGAGAGAGGAGAGAGAGTGCGCGCGTGAGAGAGAGAGAGAGTGCGCGCCTGAGAGAGAGAGAGAGAGTGCGCGCGTGAGAGAGAGAGAGAGTGCGCGCGTGAGAGAGAGAGAGAGTGCGCGCGTGAGAGAGAGTGCGCGCGTGAGACAGAGAGAGACAGTGCGCGCATGAGAGAGAGAGAGAATGCGCGCGTCAGAGAGAAAGTGCGCGCGATGGAGAGAGAGAGAGTGCGTGCGTGAGAGAGAGAGAGAGTGCGCGCGTGAGAGAGAGAGAGAGTGCGCGCCTGAGAGAGAGAGAGTGCGCGCGCGCGAGAGAGAGAGTGCGCACGTGAGAGAGAGAGAGAGTGCGTGCGTGATAGAGAGAGAGAGTGCGGGCGTGAGAGAGAGAGAGTGCGCACCTGAGAGAGAGAGTGCGCGCCTGAGAGAGAGAGTGTGCGCGTGAGAGAGTGTGTGTGCGTGAGAGAGAGAGAGAGTGCGCGCGTGTGAGAGAGAGACAGTGCGCTCCTGAGAGAGAGAGAGTGCGCGCATGAGAGAGAGAGAGAGTGCGCGCATGAGAGAGAGAGAGTGTGCGCGCGTGAGAGAGAGAGTGCGCGCGTGAGAGAGAGAGAGAGTGCGCGCACGAGAGGGAGAGAGCCTGCGCGCGTCAGAGAGAGAGAGAGTGAGCGCGCGCGCGAGAGAGAGTGCGCGCTTCAGAGAGAGAGAGAGTGCATGCACGTGAGAGAGAGAGAGTGCGCGCGTGAGAGAGAGAGAGTGCGCGCGTGAGAGAGAGAGAGTGCGCACGTGACAGAGAGAGAGAGTGCGCGCGTGAGAGAGAGAGAGAGTGCGCGCGTGAGAGAGAGAGATGCACGCGTGAGAGAGAGAGAGTGCGCGCGTGAGAGAGAGAGAGTGCGCGCGTGAGAGAGAGAGAGTGCGCGCGTGTGAGAGAGAGAGTGCGCGCGTGAGAGAGAGAGAGAGTGGGCGCGTGAGAGAGAGAGAGACAGTGCGGGCATGAGAGAGAGAGAGAATGCGCGCGTGAGAGAGAGAGTGCGCGCGAGGGAGAGAGAGAGAGTGCGCGCGTGAGAGAGAGAGAGAGTGCGCGCGTGAGAGAGAGAGAGTGCGCGCGTGAGAGAGAGAGTGCGCGCGTGACAGAGAGAGAGAGAGTGCGTGTGTCAGAGAGAGAGAGAGTGCGCACGTGAGAGAGAGAGAGTGCGCGCACGAGAGAGAGAGAGAGTGCGTGCGTGAGAGAGAGAGAGAGTGTGCGCGCGTGAGAGAGAGAGAGTGCGCGCGTGAGAGAGAGAGAGAGTGCGCACGCGAGAGAGAGAGTGTGCGCATGAGAGAGAGAGTGCGCACGTGAGGGAGAGAGAGAGAGTGCGCGCGCGCGAGAGAGAGTTTGCGCATGAGAGAGAGAGTGCGCCCGTGAGAGAGAGAGAGAGAGTGCGCGCGTGAGAAAGAGAGAGAGTGCGTGCATGAGAGAGAGAGAGAATGCGCGCATGAGAGAGAGAGAGTGCGCGCATGAGAGAGAGAGAGAGAGTGCGCGCGTGAGAGAGAGAGAGTGCGCGCATGAGAGAGAGAGACAGTGCGCGCGTGAGAGAGAGTGTGCGCACGTGAGAGAGAGAGAGAGTGCGCGCGTGAGGAGGGAGAGAGAGTGCGCGCGTGAGAGAGAGAGAGAGTGCGCGCCTGAGAGAGAGAGAGTGCGCGCGTGAGAGATAGAGAGTGCGCGCGTGAGAGAGAGAGTGCACGCGTGAGAGAGAGAGTGCGCGCGTTAGAGAGAGAGAGAGTGCGCGCGTGAGAGAGAGAGAGTGCGCACGTGAGAGAGAGAGAGAGTGCGCGCGTGAGAGAGAGTGCGCGCGTGAGACAGAGAGAGACAGTGCGCGCATGAGAGAGAGAGAGAATGCGCGCGTCAGAGAGAAAGTGCGCGCGTGGAGAGAGAGAGTGCGTGCGTGTGAGAGAGAGAGAGAGTGCGCGTGTGAGAGAGAGAGAGAGTGCGCGCCTGAGAGAGAGAGAGTGCGCGCGTGTGAGAGAGAGAGTGCGCGCGTGAGAGAGAGAGAGAGTGCGCGCGTGAGAGAGAGAGAGAGTGCGCGCATGAGAGAGAGAGAGATGCGCGCGTGAGAGAGAAGGTGCGCGCGTTGGAGAGTGAGAGAGTGCGTGCGTGAGAGAGAGAGAGAGTGCGCGCGTGAGAGAAAGAGTGCGCGCCTGTGAGAGAGAGAGTGCGTGCCTGAGAGAGAGAGAGAGAGTGTGCGCGTGAGAGAGAGAGAGAGTGCGCGCGTGAGAGAGTGCGCGCGTGAGAGAGGAGAGAGAGTGCACGCGTGAGAGAGAGAGAGAGAGTGCGCGCGTGAGGAGAGAGAGAGAGTGCGCGCGCGAGAGAGAGAGTGTGCGCGTGAGAGAGAGAGTGCGCGCGTGAGAGAGAGAGAGAGAGTGCGCGCGTGAGAAAGAGAGAGAGTGCGCGCGTGAGAGAGAGAATGCGCGCATGAGAGAGAGAGAGTGCGCGCATGAGAGAGAGAGAGAGTGCGCGCGTGAGAGAGAGAGAGTGCGCGCGTGAGAGAGAGAGAAGTGCCGCGTGAGAGAGAGAGAGTGCGCGCATGAGAGAGAGAGAGTGTGCGCGCGTGAGAGAGAGAGTGCGCGCGTGAGAGAGAGAGAGAGCGCGCGTGAGAGAGAGAGAGTGCGCGCGTGAGAGAGAGAGAGTGCGCGCGTGAGAGAGAGAGAGAGTGCGCGCGTGAGAGAGAGAGAGAGAGTGCGCGTGTAGAGAGAGAGAGAGTGCGCGCGTGAGAGAGAGAGAGTGCGCGCGTGAGAGAGAGAGTGCGCGCGTGAGAGAGAGTGCGCGCGTGAGAGAGAGAGAGAGAGTGCGCGTGTGAGAGAGAGAGTGCGCGCGTGAGAGAGAGAGAGAGTGCGCGCGTGAGAGAGAGAGAGAGTGCGCGTGTGAGAGAGAGAGAGTGCGCGCGTGAGAGAGAGAGAGTGCGCGCGTGAGAGAGAGAGTGCGCGCGTGAGAGAGAGTGCGCGCGTGAGAGAGAGAGAGAGAGTGCGCGTGTGAGAGAGAGAGTGCGCGCGTGAGAGAGAGAGAGAGAGAGTGCGCGCGTGAGAGAGAGAGAGAGTGCGCGCGTGAGAGAGAGAGAGAGTGCGCGCCTGAGAGAGAGAGAGAGAGTGCGCGCGTGAGAGAGAGAGAGAGTGCGCGCGTGAGAGAGAGAGAGAGTGCGCGCGTGAGAGAGAGTGCGCGCGTGAGAAGAGAGAGAGAGTGCGCGCGTGAGAGAGAGAGAGATGCGCGCGTGAGAGAGAAAGTGCGCGCGTGGAGAGAGAGAGTGCGCGCGTGAGAGAGAGAGTGCGCGCATGAGAGAGTGAGAGAGAGTGCGCGTGTGAGAGAGAGAGAGAGTGCACGCGTGAGAGAGAGAGAGAGATGCGCGCGTGAGAGAGAGAGAGAGTGCGCACGTGAGAGAGAGAGAGTGCGCGCATGAGAGAGAAAGTGCGCGCATGAGAGAGAGAGAGTGCGCGCGTGAGAGAGAGAGCGCGCGCGTGTGAGAGAGAGAGTGCGCACGTGAGAGAGAGAGAGAGTGCGCGCTTGAGAGAGAGAGAGTGCGCGCCTGAGAGCGAGAGAGAGTGCGCGCCTGAGTGAGAGACAGAGTGCGTCTGAGAGAGAGAGTGCGCGCGTGAGAGAGTGCGCGCATGCGAGAGAGAGAGTGCGCACGTGAGAGAGAGAGAGTGCGCGCGTGAGAGAGAGTGCGCGCGTGAGAGAGAGAGAGAGTGCGCGCGTGAGAGAGGGAGAGAGAGTGCGCGCGTGAGAGAGAGAGAGAGTGCGCGCCTGAGAGAGAGAGAGAGAGTGCGCGCGCGAGAGAGAGAGAGTGCGCGCGTGAGAGAGAGTGCGCGCGTGAGAGAGAGAGAGAGTGCGCGCGTGAGAGAGTGAGAGAGTGAGAGAGTGCGCGCGTTAGAGAAAGAGAGTGCGCACGTGAGAGAGAGAGAGATTGCGCGCGTGAGAGAGAGAGAGAGTGCGCACGTGAGAGAGAGAGAGTGCGCACGTGAGAGAGAGAGAGTGCGCGCGTGAGAGAGAGAGAGTGCGCGCATGTGAGAGAGAGAGTGCGCGCGTGAGAGAGAGAGAGAGTGCGCGCGTGAGAGAGAAAGAGACAGTGCGCGCATGAGAGAGAGAGAGAATGCGCGCGTCAGAGAGAAATTGCGCGCGTTGGAGAGAGAGAGAGAGTGCGCGCGTGAGAGAGCGAGAGAGTGCGCGCTTGAGAGAGAGAGAGAGTGCGTCTGAGAGAGAGAGTGCGCGCGTGAGAGAGAGAGAGAGTGCGCGCCTGAGAGAGAGAGAGAGTGCGCGCCAGAGAGAGAGACAGTGTGCGTCTGAGGGAGAGAGTGCGCGCGTGAGAGAGAGAGAGAGTGCGCGCGTGAGAGAGAGAGAGAGAGTGCGCGCGTGAGAGAGAGAGAGTGTGCGTCTGAGAGAGAGAGTGCGCGCATGAGAGAGAGAGAGTGCGCGCGTGAGAGAGAGAGAGTGCGCGCCTGAGAGAGAGAGAGTGCGCGCGCGAGAGAGAGAGAGTGCGCACATGAGAGAGAGAGAGAGTGCGTGCGTGAGAGAGAGAGAGAGTGCGCGCGTGAGAGAGAGAGAGTGCGCGCGTGAGAGAGAGAGAGAGTGCGCGCGTGAGAGAGAGAGAGCGCGCGCGTGAGAGAGAGAGAGAGTGCGCGCGTGAGAGAGAGTGCGCGCCTGAGAGGAGAGAGAGTGCGCGCGTGAGAGAGAGAGAGTGCGCGCGTGAGGAGAGAGAGAGTGCGCGCGTGAAGAGAGAGAGAGTGCGCGCGTGAGAGAGAGAGAGAGTGCGCGCATGAGAGAGAGAGAGAGTGCGCGCGTGAGAGAGAGAGAGTGCGCACGAGAGAGAGAGAGAGAGTGCGCGCGTGAGAGAGAGAGAGTGCGCGCGTGAGAGAGAGAGAGTGCGCACGTGAAAGAGAGTGCGCGTGTGAGAGAGAGAGAGTGCGCGCGTGAGAGAGAGAGAGTGCGCGCGTGAGAGAGAGAGAGAGTGCGCGCGTGAGAGAGAAAGTGCGTGCGTTGAGAGAGAGAGAGTGCGCGCGTGAGAGAGAGAGAGAGTGCGCGCGTGAGAGAGAGAGAGTGCGCGCGTGAGAGAGAGAGAGAGTGCGCGCGTGAGAGAGAGAGAGAGTGCGCGCGTGAGAGAGAGAGAGCGCGCATGAGAGAGAGAGAGAGAGTGCGCGCGTGAGAGAGAGAGAGAGTGCGCACGTGAGAGAGAGAGAGTGCGCGCATGAGAGAGAGAGTGCGCGCATGAGAGAGAGAGAGTGCGCGCGTGAGAGAGAGAGAGTGCGCGCGTGTGAGAGAGAGAGTGCGCACGTGAGAGAGCGAGAGAGTGCGCGCGTGAGAGAGAGAGAGTGCGCGCCTGAGAGCGAGAGAGAGTGCGCGCCTGAGTGAGAGACAGAGTGCGTCTGAGAGAGAGAGTGCGCGCGTGAGAGAGTGCGCGCATGCGAGAGAGAGAGTGCGCACGTGAGAGAGAGAGAGTGCGCGCGTGAGAGAGAGTGCGCCCGTGAGAGAGAGAGAGAGTGCGCGCGTGAGAGAGGGAGAGAGAGTGCGCGCGTGAGAGAGAGAGAGAGTGCGCGCCTGAGAGAGAGAGAGAGAGTGCGCGCGCGAGAGAGAGAGAGTGCGCGCGTGAGAGAGAGTGCGCGCGTGAGAGAGAGAGAGAGTGCGCGCGTGAGAGACTGAGAGAGTGCGCGCGTCAGAGAAAGAGAGTGCGCACGTGAGAGAGAGAGAGATTGCGCGCGTGAGAGAGAGAGAGAGTGCGCGCGTGAGAGAGAGAGAGAGAGAGTGCGCGCCTGAGAGAGAGAGGGAGAGAGAGAGTGCGCGCGTGAGAGAGAGAGAGAGTGCGCGCCTGAGAGAGAGTGTGCGTCTGAGAGAGAGAGTGCGCGCGTGAGAGAGAGAGAGAGTGCGCGCCTGAGTGAGAGAGAGTGTGCGTCTGAGAGAGAGAGTGCGCGCGTGAGAGAGAGAGTGCGCGCACGCGAGAGAGAGAGAGTGCGCACGTGAGAGAGAGAGAGAGAGTGCGCGCGTGAGAGAGAGTGCGCGCGTGAGAGAGAGAGAGAGAGTGCGCGTGTGAGAGAGAGAGTGCGCGCATGAGAGAGAGAGAGAGAGAGTGCGCGCGTGAGAGAGAGAGAGAGTGCGCGCGTGAGAGAGAGAGAGAGTGCGCGCCTGAGAGAGAGAGAGAGTGCGCGCGCGAGAGAGAGAGTGCGCGCGTGAGAGAGAGAGAGAGTGCGCGCGTGAGAGAGAGAGTGCGCGCGTGAGAGAGAGAAGGAGTGCGGTGTGAGAGAGAGAGAGTGCGCGCGTGAGAGAGAGAGAGAGTGCGCGCGTGAGAGAGAGAGAGTGCGCGCGTGAGAGAGAGAGAGATGCGCGCTGAGAGAGAGAGAGAGAGTGCGCGCGTGAGAGAGAGAGAGAGCGCGCGTGAGTGAGAGAGAGAGTGCGCGCCTGAGAGAGAGAGAGAGTGCGCGCATGAGAGAGAGAGTGCGCGCGTGAGAGAGATAGATAGTGCATGCGTGAGAGAGAGAGAGAGTGCGCGCGTGAGAGAGAGAGAGTGCGCGCGCAACAGAGAGAGTGAGTGCGCATGTGAGAGCGAGAGAGAGTGTGCGCGTGGGAGAGAGAGAGTGCGCGCGTGAGAGAGAGAGAGAGTGCGCGCATGAGAGAGAGAGAGAGTGCGCGCGTGAGAGAGAGAGAGTGCGCGCGTGAGAGAGAGAGAGTGCGCGCATGAGAGAGAGAGAGAGTGCGCGCGTGAGAGAGAGAGAGTGCGCGCGTTAGAGAGAGAGAGAGTGCGCACCTGAGAGAGAGAGAGAGTGCGCGCATGAGAGAGAGAGTGCGCGCGTGAGAGAGATAGAGAGTACATGCGTGAGAGAGAGAGAGAGTGCGCGCGTGAGAGAGAGAGAGTGCGCGCACGACAGAGAGAGTGAATGCGCACGTGAGAGCGAGAGAGAGTGCGCGCGTGGGAGAGAGAGAGTGCGCGCGTGAGAGAGAGAGAGAGTGCGCGCATGAGAGAGAGAGAGTACGCGAGTGAGAGAGGGAGAGAATGCGCGCGTGAGAGGGAGAGAGTGCGTGCAGGAGAGAGAGAGAGAGAGTGCGCGCGTGAGAGAGAGAGAGAGTGCGCGCGTGAAAGAGAGAGAGCGCGCGCACGGGAGAGAGAGAGTGCGCGCGTGAGAGAGAAAGAGAGTGCACGCGTGAGTGAGAGTGAGAGTGCGCACGTGAGAGAGGGAGAGAATGCGCGCGTGAGAGAAAGAGAGAGTGCGCGCGTAAGAGAGTGGGTGCGCGCGTGAGAGAGAGAGTGCGCACCTGAGAGAGAATGCGCGCATGAGAGAGAGAGAGTGCGCGCACAAGAGAGAGAGAGCGCGCGTGAGAGAGAGAGAGAGTGCGCGCGTGAGAGAGAGAGAGTGCGCGCCGGAGAGAGAGAGTGCGCGCCTGAGAGAGTGCGCGCATGAGAGAGAGTGTGTGCGTGAGAGAGAGAGAGAGTGCGCGCGTGTGAGAGAGAGACTGTGCGCACCTGAGAGAGATAGAGTGCGCGCATGAGAGAGAGAGAGTGTGTGTGTGAGAGAGAAAGAGAGTGCGCGCGTGAGAGAGAGAGAGTGCGCGCGTGAGAGAGAGAGAGTGCGCGCGTGAGAGAGAGAGTGTGCGCGTGAGAGAGTGTGTGTGCGTGAGAGAGAGAGAGTGCGCGCGTGTGAGAGAGAGACAGTGCGCTCCTGAGAGAGAGAGAGTGCGCGCATGAGAGAGAGAGAGAGTGCGCGCATGAGAGAGGGAGAGTGTGCGCGCGTGAGAGAGAGAGTGCGCGCGTGAGAGAGAGAGAGAGTGCGCGCGTGAGAGAGAGAGAGAGTGCGCGCGTGAGAGAGAGAGAGTGCGCGCATGAGAGAGAGAGAGAGTGCGCACGTGGGAGAGAGAGAGTACGCACGTGAGAGAGAAGAGAGTCCACGCGTGAGAGAGAGAGAGTGCGCTTAAGAGAGAGAGAATGCGCGCGTGGGAGAGAGGGAGGGAGTGCGCGCGTGAGTGAGAGAGAGTGCGCGCACGTGAGAGAGAGAGAGTGCGCGCGTGGGAGAGAGAGAGTGCGCGCGTGAGAGAGAGAGTGCGCGCGTGACAGAGAGAGAGAGAGTGCGTGTGTCAGAGAGAGAGAGAGTGCGCACGTGAGAGAGAGAGAGTGCGCGCACGAGAGAGAGAGAGAGTGCGTGCGTGAGAGAGAGAGAGAGTGTGCGCGCGTGCGAGAGAGAGAGTGCGCGCGTGAGAGAGAGAGAGAGTGCGCGCGAGAGAGAGAGAGTGTGCGCGTGAGAGAGAGAGTGCGCGCGTGAGAGAGAGAGAGAGTGCGCACGCGCGAGAGAGAGTGTGCGCATGAGAGAGAGAGTGCGCACGTGAGGAGAGAGAGAGAGTGCGCGCGTGAGAGAGAGAGTGTGCGCATGAGAGAGAGAGTGCGCGCGTGAGAGAGAGAGAGAGTGCGCGCGCGAGAGAGAGAGTGTGCGCATGAGAGAGAGAGTGCGCGCGTGAGAGAGAGAGAGAGTGCGCGCGTGAGAAAGAGAGAGAGTGCGCGCGTGAGAGAGAGAGAGAATGCGCGCGTGAGAGAGAGAGAGTGCGCGCATGAGAGAGAGAGAGAGAGTGCGCGCGTGAGAGAGAGAGAGTGCGCGCATGAGAGAGAGAGAGAGTGCGCGCGTGAGAGAGAGTGTGCGCGTGAGAGAGAGAGAGAGTGCGCGCGTGAGAGAGAGAGAGAGTGCGCGCGTGAGAGAGAGAGAGTGCGCACGTGAGAGAGAGAGAGAGTGCGCGCGTGAGAGAGAGTGCGCGCGTGAGAGAGAGAGACAGTGCACGCATGAGAGAGAGAGAGAATGCGCGCGTCAGAGAGAAAGTGCGCGCGTGGAGAGAGAGAGTGCGTGCGTGTGAGAGAGAGAGAGAGTGCGCGCGTGAGAGAGAGAGAGAGTGCGCGCGTGAGAGAGAGAGAGTGCGCGCGTGTGAGAGAGAGAGTGCGCGCGTGAGAGAGAGAGAGAGTGCGCGCGTGAGAGAGAGAGAGACAGTGCGCGCATGAGAGAGAGAGAGAATGCGCGCGTCAGAGAGAAGGTGCGCGCGTTGGAGAGTGAGAGAGTGCGTGCGTGAGAGAGAGAGAGAGTGCGCGCGTGAGAGAAAGAGTGCGCGCCTGTGAGAGAGAGAGTGCGTGCCTGAGAGAGAGAGAGAGAGTGTGCGCGTGAGAGAGAGAGAGAGTGCGCGCGTGAGAGAGTGCGCGCGTGAGAGAGTGAGAGAGAGTGCACGCGTGAGAGAGAGAGAGAGAGTGCGCACGTGAGGGAGAGAGAGAGAGTGCGCGCGCGCGAGAGAGAGTGTGCGCATGAGAGAGAGAGTGCGCCCGTGAGAGAGAGAGAGAGAGTGCGCGCGTGAGAAAGAGAGAGAGTGCGCGCATGAGAGAGAGAATGCGCGCATGAGAGAGAGAGAGTGCGCGCATGAGAGAGAGAGAGAGTGCGCGCGTGAGAGAGAGAGAGTGCGCGCATGAGAGAGAGAGACAGTGCGCGCGTGAGAGAGAGAGTGCGCGCGTGAGAGAGAGAGAGAGTGCGCGTGTGACAGAGAGTGCACGCCTGAGAGAGAGAGAGAGTCCGCATGAGAGAGAGAGAATGTGCGCGCATGAGAGAGAGAGAGTGTGCGCGCGTGAGAGAGAGAGTGCGCGCGTGAGAGAGAGAGAGAGCGCGCGTGAGAGAGAGAGAGTGCGCGCGTGTGAGAGAGAGAGTGCGCGCGTGAGAGAGAGAGAGAGTGTGCACGTGAGAGAGAGAGAGAGAGTGCGCGTGTCAGAGAGAGAGAGAGTGCGCGCGTTAGAGAAAGAGAGTGCGCACGTGAGAGAGAGAGAGAGTGCGCGCGTGAGAGAGAGTGCGCGCGTGAGCAGAGAGAGAGAGAGTGCGCGTGTGAGAGAGAGAGTGCGCGCGTGAGAGAGAGAGAGAGTGCGCGCGTGAGAGAGTGAGAGAGAGTGCGCGTGTGAGAGAGAGAGAGTGCGCGCGTTAGAGAAAGAGAGTGCGCACGTGAGAGAGAGAGAGAGTGCGCGCGTGAGAGAGAGTGCGCCCGTGAGACAGAGAGAGAGAGAGTGCGCGTGTGAGAGAGAGAGTGCGCGCGTGAGAGAGAGAGAGAGAGAGTGCGCGCGTGAGAGAGGAGAGAGAGTCGCGCGTGAGAGAGAGAGAGAGTGCGCGCCTGAGAGAGAGAGAGAGAGTGCGCGCGTGAGAGAGAGAGAGAGTGCGCGCGTGAGAGAGAGAGAGAGTGCGCGCGTGAGAGAGAGTGCGCGCGTGAGACAGAGAGAGACAGTGCGCGCATGAGAGAGAGAGAGAATGCGCGCGTCAGAGAGAAAGTGCGCGCGATGGAGAGAGAGAGAGTGCGTGCGTGAGAGAGAGAGAGAGTGCGCGCGTGAGAGAGAGAGAGAGTGCGCGCCTGAGAGAGAGAGAGTGCGCGCGCGCGAGAGAGAGAGTGCGCACGTGAGAGAGAGAGAGAGTGCGTGCGTGATAGAGAGAGAGAGTGCGGGCGTGAGAGAGAGAGAGTGCGCACCTGAGAGAGAGAGTGCGCGCCTGAGAGAGAGAGTGTGCGCGTGAGAGAGTGTGTGTGCGTGAGAGAGAGAGAGAGTGCGCGCGTGTGAGAGAGAGACAGTGCGCTCCTGAGAGAGAGAGAGTGCGCGCATGAGAGAGAGAGAGAGTGCGCGCATGAGAGAGAGAGAGTGTGCGCGCGTGAGAGAGAGAGTGCGCGCGTGAGAGAGAGAGAGAGTGCGCGCACGAGAGGGAGAGAGCCTGCGCGCGTCAGAGAGAGAGAGAGTGAGCGCGCGCGCGAGAGAGAGTGCGCGCTTCAGAGAGAGAGAGAGTGCATGCACGTGAGAGAGAGAGAGTGCGCGCGTGAGAGAGAGAGAGTGCGCGCGTGAGAGAGAGAGAGAGTGCGCACGTGACAGAGAGAGAGAGTGCGCGCGTGAGAGAGAGAGAGAGTGCGCCGAGAGAGAGAGATGCACGCTGAGAGAGAGAGAGTGCGCGCGTGAGAGAGAGAGAGTGCGCGCGTGAGAGAGAGAGAGCGCGCGTGTGAGAGAGAGAGTGCGCGCGTGAGAGAGAGAGAGAGTGGGCGCGTGAGAGAGAGAGAGACAGTGCGGGCATGAGAGAGAGAGAGAGTGCGCGCGTGAGAGAGAGAGTGCGCGCGAGGGAGAGAGAGAGAGTGCGCGCGTGAGAGAGAGAGAGAGTGCGCGCGTGAGAGAGAGAGAGTGCGCGCGTGAGAGAGAGAGTGCGCGCGTGACAGAGAGAGAGAGAGTGCGTGTGTCAGAGAGAGAGAGAGTGCGCACGTGAGAGAGAGAGAGTGCGCGCACGAGAGAGAGAGAGAGTGCGTGCGTGAGAGAGAGAGAGAGTGTGCGCGCGTGCGAGAGAGAGAGTGCGCGCGTGAGAGAGAGAGAGAGTGCGCACGCGAGAGAGAGAGTGTGCGCATGAGAGAGAGAGTGCGCACGTGAGGGAGAGAGAGAGAGTGCGCGCGCGCGAGAGAGAGTTTGCGCATGAGAGAGAGAGTGCGCCCGTGAGAGAGAGAGAGAGAGTGCGCGCGTGAGAAAGAGAGAGAGTGCGTGCATGAGAGAGAGAGAGAATGCGCGCATGAGAGAGAGAGAGTGCGCGCATGAGAGAGAGAGAGAGAGTGCGCGCGTGAGAGAGAGAGAGTGCACGCATGAGAGAGAGAGACAGTGCGCGCGTGAGAGAGAGTGTGCGCACGTGAGAGAGAGAGAGAGTGCGCGCGTGAGGGAGGGAGAGAGAGTGCGCGCGTGAGAGAGAGAGAGAGTGCGCGCCTGAGAGAGAGAGAGTGCGCGCGTGAGAGATAGAGAGTGCGCGCGTGAGAGAGAGAGTGCACGCGTGAGAGAGAGAGTGCGCGCGTGAGAGAGAGAGAGAGTGCGCGCGTGAGAGAGAGAGAGTGCGCACGTGAGAGAGAGAGAGAGTGCGCGCGTGAGAGAGAGTGCGCGCGTGAGAAGAGAGAGACAGTGCACGCGTGAGAGAGAGAGAGAATGCGCGCGTGAGAGAGAAAGTGCGCGCGATGGAGAGAGAGAGTGCGTGCGTGTGAGAGAGAGAGAGAGTGCGCGTGTGAGAGAGAGAGAGAGTGCGCGCGTGAGAGAGAGAGAGTGCGCGCGTGTGAGAGAGAGAGTGCGCGCGTGAGAGAGAGAGAGAGTGCGCGCGTGAGAGAGAGAGAGACAGTGCGCGCATGAGAGAGAGAGAGAATGCGCGCGTCAGAGAGAAGGTGCGCGCGTTGGAGAGTGAGAGAGTGCGTGCGTGAGAGAGAGAGAGAGTGCGCGCGTGAGAGAAAGAGTGCGCGCCTGTGAGAGAGAGAGTGCGTGCCTGAGAGAGAGAGAGAGAGTGTGCGCGTGAGAGAGAGAGAGAGTGCGCGCGTGAGAGAGTGCGCGCGTGAGAGAGTGAGAGAGAGTGCACGCGTGAGAGAGAGAGAGAGAGTGCGCGCGTGAGAGAGAGAGAGAGTGCGCGCGCGCGAGAGAGAGTGTGCGCGTGAGAGAGAGAGTGCGCGCGTGAGAGAGAGAGAGAGAGTGCGCGCGTGAGAAAGAGAGAGAGTGCGCGCGTGAGAGAGAGAATGCGCGCATGAGAGAGAGAGAGTGCGCGCATGAGAGAGAGAGAGAGTGCGCGCGTGAGAGAGAGAGAGTGCGCGCATGAGAGAGAGAGAGAGTGCGCGCGTGAGAGAGAGAGAGTGCGCGCGTGAGAGAGAGAGAGAGTGCGCGCGTGAGAGAGAGAGTGCGCGCGTGAGAGAGAGAGAGAGCGCGCGTGAGAGAGAGAGAGTGCGCGCGTGTGAGAGAGAGAGTGCGCGCGTGAGAGAGAGAGAGAGTGTGCACGTGAGAGAGAGAGAGAGAGTGCGCGTGTGAGAGAGAGAGAGAGTGCGCGCGTGAGAGAGAGAGAGTGCGCGCGTGAGAGAGAGAGTGCGCGCGTGAGAGAGAGTGCGCGCGTGAGAGAGAGAGAGAGAGTGCGCGTGTGAGAGAGAGAGTGCGCGCGTGAGAGAGAGAGAGAGTGCGCGCGTGAGAGAGAGAGAGAGTGCGCGTGTGAGAGAGAGAGAGTGCGCGCGTGAGAGAGAGAGAGTGCGCACGTGAGAGAGAGAGTGCGCGCGTGAGAGAGAGTGCGCGCGTGAGAGAGAGAGAGAGAGTGCGCGTGTGAGAGAGAGAGAGCGCGCGTGAGAGAGAGAGAGAGAGAGTGCGCGCGTGAGAGAGAGAGAGAGTGCGCGCGTGAGAGAGAGAGAGAGTGCGCGCCTGAGAGAGAGAGAGAGAGTGCGCGCGTGAGAGAGAGAGAGAGTGCGCGCGTGAGAGAGAGAGAGAGTGCGCGCGTGAGAGAGAGTGCGCGCGTGAGAAGAGAGAGAAGTGCGCGCGTGAGAGAGAGAGAGATGCGCGCGTGAGAGAGAAAGTGCGCGCGTGGAGAGAGAGAGTGCGCGCGTGAGAGAGAGAGTGCGCGCATGAGAGAGTGAGAGAGAGTGCGCGTGTGAGAGAGAGAGAGAGTGCACGCGTGAGAGAGAGAGAGAGACTGCGCGCGTGAGAGAGAGAGAGAGTGCGCACGTGAGAGAGAGAGAGTGCGCGCATGAGAGAGAAAGTGCGCGCATGAGAGAGAGAGAGTGCGCGCGTGAGAGAGAGAGCGCGCGCGTGTGAGAGAGAGAGTGCGCACGTGAGAGAGCGAGAGAGTGCGCGCTTGAGAGAGAGAGAGTGCGCGCCTGAGAGCGAGAGAGAGTGCGCGCCTGAGTGAGAGACAGAGTGCGTCTGAGAGAGAGAGTGCGCGCGTGAGAGAGTGCGCGCATGCGAGAGAGAGAGTGCGCACGTGAGAGAGAGAGAGTGCGCGCGTGAGAGAGAGTGCGCCCGTGAGAGAGAGAGAGAGTGCGCGCGTGAGAGAGGGAGAGAGAGTGCGCGCGTGAGAGAGAGAGAGAGTGCGCGCCTGAGAGAGAGAGAGAGAGTGCGCGCGCGAGAGAGAGAGAGTGCGCGCGTGAGAGAGAGTGCGCGCGTGAGAGAGAGAGAGAGTGCGCGCGTGAGAGAGTGAGAGAGTGAGAGAGTGCGCGCGTTAGAGAAAGAGAGTGCGCACGTGAGAGAGAGAGAGATTGCGCGCGTGAGAGAGAGAGAGAGTGCGCACGTGAGAGAGAGAGAGTGCGCGCGTGAGAGAGAGAGAGTGCGCGCGTGAGAGAGAGAGAGTGCGCGCGTGTGAGAGAGAGAGTGCGCGCGTGAGAGAGAGAGAGAGTGCGCGCGTGAGAGAGAAAGAGACAGTGCGCGCATGAGAGAGAGAGAGAATGCGCGCGTCAGAGAGAAATTGCGCGCGTTGGAGAGAGAGAGAGAGTGCGCGCGTGAGAGAGCGAGAGAGTGCGCGCTTGAGAGAGAGAGAGAGTGCGTCTGAGAGAGAGAGTGCGCGCGTGAGAGAGAGAGAGAGTGCGCGCCTGAGAGAGAGAGAGAGTGCGCGCCAGAGAGAGAGACAGTGTGCGTCTGAGGGAGAGAGTGCGCGCGTGAGAGAGAGAGAGAGTGCGCGCCTGAGAGAGAGAGAGAGAGTGCACGCCTGAGAGAGAGACAGTGTGCGTCTGAGAGAGAGAGTGCGCGCATGAGAGAGAGAGAGTGCGCGCGTGAGAGAGAGAGAGTGCGCGCCTGAGAGAGAGAGAGTACGCGCGCGAGAGAGAGAGAGTGCGCACATGAGAGAGAGAGAGAGTGCGTGCGTGAGAGAGAGAGAGAGTGCGCGCGTGAGAGAGAGAGAGTGCGCGCGTGAGAGAGAGAGAGAGTGCGCGCGTGAGAGAGAGAGTGCGCGCGTGAGAGAGAGAGAGAGTGCGCGCGTGAGAGAGAGTGCGCGCGTGAGAGAGAGAGAGAGTGCGCGCGTGAGAGAGAGAGAGTGCGCGCGTGAGAGAGAGAGAGAGTGCGCACGTGAAGAGAGAGAGAGTGCGCGCGTGAGAGAGAGAGAGAGTGCGCGCGTGAGAGAGAGAGAGTGCACGCGATGAGAGAGAGAGAGTGCGCGCGTGAGAGAGAGAGAGTGCGCGCGTGAGAGAGAGAGAGTGCGCGCGTGAGAGAGAGAGAGTGCGCGCGTGAGAGAGAGAGAGAGTGCGCGCGTGAAGAGAGAGAGAGTGCGCGCGTGAGAGAGAGAGAGATGCCGCGTGGAAGTGCGGCGGAGAGAGAGAGAGTGCGCGCGTGAGAGAGAGAGAGAGTGCGCGCGTGAGAGAGAGGAGTGCGCGCGTGAGAGAGAGAGAGTGCGCCGTGAGAGAGAGAGAGTGCGCGCGTGAGAGAGAGAGAGTGCGCGCATGAGAGAGAGAGAGAGTGCGCGCGTGGAGAGAGAGAGTGCGCACGTGTGAGAGAGAGAGAGTGCGCGCGTGAGAGAGAGAGTGCGCGCTGAGAGAGAGAGAGTGCGCGCGTGAGAGAGAGAGAGCCCAGAGAGAGAGTGCGCGCGTGAGAGAGAGAGAGAGTGCGCGCGTGAGAGAGAGAGAGTGCGCCGTGAGAAGAGAGACCGGAGAGAAGAGCAGAGAGAGTGCGCGCGTGAGAGAGAGTGCGCGCGTGAGAGAGAGAGAGAGTGCGCGCGTGAGAGAGAGAGAGAGTGCGCGCGTGAGAGAGAGAGAGAGTGCGCGCCTGAGAGAGAGAGAGAGAGTGCGCGCGTGAGAGAGAGAGAGTGCGCGCGTGAGAGAGAGTGCGCGCGTGAGAGAGAGAGAGAGTGCGCGCGTGAGAGAGAGAGAGTGCGCGCGTGAGAGAGAGAGAGTGCGCGCGTGAGAGAGAGAGAGAGTGCGCGCGTGAGAGAGAGAGAGAGTGCGCGCGTGAGAGAGAGAGAGTGCGCGCGTGAGAGAGAGAGAGTGCGCGCGTGAGAGAGAGAGTGCGCGCATGTGAGAGAGAGAGTGCGCGCGTGAGAGAGAGAGAGAGTGCACGCGTGAGAGAGAGAGAGTGCGCGCATGAGAGAGAGAGAGAGTGCGCGCCTGAGAGCGAGAGAGAGTGAGCGCGTGAGAGACAGTGGCGTGAGAGAGAGAGTGCGCGCGTGAGAGAGAGAGAGAGTGCGCGCGTGAGAGAGAGACAGTGCGCGTCTGAGAGAGAGAGTGCGCGCGTGAGAGAGAGAGTGCGCGCACGCGAGAGAGAGAGAGTGCGCGCGTGAGAGAGAGAGAGAGTGCGCGCGTGAGAGAGAGTGCGCACGTGAGAGAGAGAGAGAGAGTGCGCGTGAGAGAGAGAGAGTGCGCGCATGAGAGAGAGAGAGAGAGAGTGCGCGCGTGAGAGAGAGAGAGTGCGCGCGTGAGAGAGAGAGAGAGTGCGCGCGTGAGAGAGAGAGAGAGTGCGCGCGTGAGAGAGAGAGTGCGCGCGTGAGAGAGAGAGAGAGTGCGCGCGTGAGAGAGAGTGCGCGCGTGAGAGAGAGAGAGAGAGAGTGCGCGCGTGAGAGAGAGAGAATGTGCGCGCCTGAGAGAGAGAGAGAGTGCGCGCGTGAGAGAGAGAGAGTGCGCGCGTGAGAGAGAGAGAGTGCGCATGAGAGAGAGAGAGAGAGTGCGCGCGTGAGAGAGAGAGAGAGCGCGCGTGAGAGAGAGAGAGTGCGCGCATGAGAGAGAGAGTGCGCGCATGAGAGAGAGAGAGTGCGCGCGTGAGAGAGAAGAGAGTGCATGCGTGAGAGAGAGAGAGAGTGCGCGCGTGAGAGAGAGAGTGCGCGCGCGCGAGAGAGAGAGAGAGTGCGCATGTGAGAGAGAGAGAGAGTGAGTGCGTGGGAGAGAGAGAGTGCGCGCGTGAGAGAGAGAGAGAGTGCGCGCATGAGAGAGAGAGAGAGTGCGCGCGTGAGAGAGAGAGAGTGCGCGCGTGAGAGAGAGAGAGTGC